>PVKU01003244.1:0-172173 GCA_004027475.1 Anoura caudifer
ACCCCCTGCCTTGGTTTTGTCCATGTGTCCTTTACAGTAGTTCTTGAAAACCCTTCTCCCCACTGTCCCCTCCCCCCTCCTCTCTGGCTATTGTTAGATTGTACTTAATTTAAATGTCTCTGGTTATATTTTGTTTGCTTTTTTCTTTTGTTGATTATTTTCCAGTTAAAGGTGAGATCATATGGTATTTCTCCCTCACCACCTCGCTTATTTCACTTAGCATAATTCTCTCCAGTTCCATCCATGCTGTTGCAAAGGGTAGGAGCTCCTTTTCTCTCTCTGCTGCATAGAATCCCATAGTGTAACTGGACCATAGTTTTTGATCCACTCATTTATGGATGGGCACTTAGGTTGCTTCTAGAAGTGGCTATTGTAAATTGTGCTGCTATGAACATTGGGGTGCATAGGTTCTTTTGCATAGGTGTTTCAGAGCTCTTAGGGTATAACCCCAGCAGTGGAACTGCTGTGTCAAAAGGTAGTTCCATTTTTAATTTTCTGAGGAAATTCTGTTTTCCACAGTGTCTGTACCAGTCTGCATTCCCACCAACAGTGCACGAGGGTTCCCTTTTCTCTGCATCCTCTCCAACACTTGTTTGTTGATTTGTTTATGATGGCCATTCTGGCTGGTGTGAGGTCATATCTCATTGTGGTTTTAATTGGCATCTCTCTGATGGCTAGTGATGCTGAGCATCTTCTCATATGTCTCTGGGCCCTGTCTATGTCCTCCTTGAAGAAGCACCTATTCAAGTTTTTTGCCCATTTTTTAATTGGGTTGTCATCCTAGAGTGAAGTCATGTGAGCTCTTTATATGTTTTGGAAATCAAACCGTTGTCCAAGGGATCATTGGCAAATATGTTTTCCCATATAGTTGGTTCTCTTTTCATTTTAATGCTGTTTTCTTTAGCCATGCAGAAGCTTTTTAATTTGATGAGGTCCCATTCATTTATTCTTTCCTTTACGTCCCTTGCTTTAGGGGACATATCAATGAAGAAGTTGCTGCATGGAATGTCTGAGATTTTCCTGATGATGTTTTCCTCTAGGACTTTCATGCTGTCACAACTTATATTTAAGTCTTTTATCCACCTTGCTTTATTTTGTGTATGGTGTAAGTTCGTGATCAAATTTCATTATTTTGCATGTAGATGTCCAGATCTCCCAACACCATTTGTTAAAGAAGCTATTTTTACTCCATTTATGCTGCCGTCACCTTTATCAAATATTAATTGACTCTAGAGACTTGGGTTTATTTCTGGGCTCTCTGTTCTGTTCCATTGGTCATGTGCCTATTTTTATGCCTGTACCAGGCTGTTTTGATGACAGCAGCCTTGTAATACAGTTTGATATTAGGTATTATGATCCCTCCTGCTTTGGACTTCTTTCTCAAAATTGCTGCAGCTATTTGAGGTTATTTGTGGTTCCATATAAATTTCTAAAATGTTTGTTCTATATCTGTGAAATATGTCATTGGTATTTTAATAGAGATTGCATTGAATCTATAAATCGCTTTGGGTAGTATGGCCATTTTGATGATGTCAATTCTTCCAATCCATGAACATGTTACATGCTTCCACTAGTTTGTGTCTTCCTTCTTCAGTATTGTACAGTTTTCTGAGTAGAGGTCTTTTACCTCCTTGGTTAGGTTTATTCCTAGGTACTTTATTTTTCTTGTTGCTATATCAAATGGGATTTTTTCCCTGATTTCTGTTTCTGATATTTCATTGTTCGTGTACAAAAATACCTTTGATTTCTGAGTATTGACTTTGTATATGACTATTTTGCCAAATTCATTTATTAGGTTGAGTACTACTTTGGTAGAGTCTATAGGGCTTTCTTTGTACACCATCATGTCATCTGCAAACAATGACAGTTTTGTTTCCTCCTTTCCAATTTGGATGCCTTTTATTTCTTTTTCTTGTCTGATTGCTGTAGCTAGGACTTCCAGTAGTTTGGTGAATAGGACTGGTGAAAGCAAGCATCTTTGTCTTGTTCCTGATCTTAGTGGGAAAGCTCTAAATTTTTGTCCATTGAGTAGGATGTTGGCTGTAGATCTCTCACATACATCCTTTATTATGTAGAGAAATCTCCCTCTATTCCCACTTTGCTGAGTGTTTTTATCATAAATGGGTGCTGTACCTTATCAAATGTTTTTACTGTATCTGCTGATATAATCATGTGATTTTTGTCTTTCATTTTGCTTATGTGATGTATTGTGTTTATTGATTTGTGAATATTATGCAATCCTTGCATCCCTGGGATGAATTCCACTTGATCATGGTGTGTGATCTTTTTAACATATTGCTGGATGTGTTTTGCCAATATTTTGATGGAGATTTTAGCATCTAAGTTCATTAGTGATATTTTCTTTCTTTGTTATACCTTTATCTGGTTTTGGGATTAGGATGATGCTGGCTTCGTAAAGAGTTTGGGAGTCTCCCATCTTCTTGAATTTTTTTGAATAATTTGTGGAGGATACGGGTTAGCTCTCCTTTAAATGCTTTGAAAAATTCTCCTGTGAAACTGTCTGGTCCAGGACCTTTATTTGCCGGAAGCTTTTTGATTACTGCTCCAATTTCATCAAGTGTTATTGATCTGTTCAGGCTTACTGTTTTTTCTTCATTCAGTTTTGGAAGATTATACTTTTCTAGAAATTTGTTCATTTAACCTGGCTTTTAAAATTTCTTGGCATACAGTTCTTCATAGTAATTTCTTACAATGTTTTGTATTTCTGTGGTATCAGTTGTAATCTCCCCTATTTCATTTCTGATTATGTTTATTTGGGTCCTCTCTCTTTTTTCTTGATGAGCCTGCTTAAATGGTTGTTGATTTTGTTTATCTTTTCAAAGAACCAACTCCTGGATTCATTGATCCTTAGAATTGTGCTTTTAGTCTCTATATCATTTAATTCTGCTCTGATCTTGTTTATTTCCTTCCTTCTACTTACTATGGACTGTCTTTGTTGTTCTTTGAGTTTTGTAGGTGTAGGGTTAGGTTGTTTATTTCAAATGTTTCTATCTTTTTTAGGTAGGCCTGTATCACTATGAACTTCCCTCTCCGGACTGCCCTCACTGTGTCCTATAATTTTTGGATTGTTGTGAGTTTATTTTCATTAGTTTCCCAAAACTTTGATTTCTTCCCTAATCTCATTCTTGACCCATTCATTGCTTAATAGCATGCTATTCAATCTCCATGAGTGTGAGTGTTTGGGGTTTTTTTCTTGAGGTTGGTTTCTAGTTTCAGTCCCTTATGGTCAGAGAAAATGCCTGATATGATTTCAGTTTTCTTGAATTTGTTGAGGCTTTTTTATGTCCTATCATGTGGTCTATCTTTGAAAATGCTCCATGTGCATTTGAAAACAATGTGTCTTTAGCTTCTTTGGGATGAAAGGCTCTCTATATATATCAGTTCAGTCCATTTCATATAGGACATTGTTCAATACCACAATATCTTTGTTGACATTTTGTTTGGAAGATCTCTCTATTTTTGACAATGGGGTATTAAAATCCCCTACTATACTTGTGTTGCTGTCAATATCTTTTTTGAAGTCCTCCAAGATACTCTTTACGTACTTGGGTGCTCCTATGTTGGGTGCATATATGTTTACAATGTTTATGTCTTCTTGGTGGATTGTCCCCTGGAGTATTTTGAAGTGACCTTCTGGATATCTTTTTATGATACCTTTTTTGAAGTTTATTTTTCTGATATGAATATTGTTATCCCAGATTTTTTTCCTGTCCATTTGCTGGAATATTTGTTTCCAGCCCTTCACTTTTAGTCTGTGTTGGTCTTTTGTTCTGGGGTGGGTCTCTTGTAGGCAGCATATGTGTGGGTCATGTTTTTGTATCCATTCAGCTATTCTGTGTCTTTTGATTGGAGCATTTAATCCATTTACATTTAAGGTTATTCTTGATAGATACTTCTGCATTGCCATTTTTTCATACCTGTGTTCCTCTCTCTCTCACTGCATTTCTTCCTGATCTTAAAGCAAACCCTTTAGCATCTTCTGCAGAGCTGATTTGGAGAAGGGTATATTCTTTGAGGCTTCTTTTGTCTGGGAAGCTCTTTATTTGGCCTTCTATCTTGACTGAGAGCCTTGCTGGGTAAAGTAGTCTTGGTTGCAGGCCTTTGGTTCTCATTACTTGGAATATTTCTTGCCATTCTCTTCTGGCTTGGAGCGTTTCCATTGAGAAGTCAGCTGCAAACCCTGTTGAGGCTCCCTTATATGTTACTTCCTTTTTCTCCCTTGCTGCCTTTAAGATTCCATCTTTGTCTAGGAATTTTGCCATTTTAATTATGATGTTCCTTGAAGTGGGCCTCTTTGGGTTCCTCTTGATTGGGGCTCTCTGTGTTTCCTGGATTTGTGTGACTTTTTCTGTCATCAAATTAAGGAAGTTTTCCATCATTACTTTTTTCAAACAGGGTTTCCATCCCTTGCTCTTCTCCTTCTGGTATCCCTATTATTTGGATATTATTATGTTTCATATTGTCCTGCATTTCCCTTAACCCCTCTTCATTCCTTCTGAGCCTCTTTTCCTTTCCTTGATCTTTCTGGGTGTTTTTTTTTTTTTTTTTCTAGCTTGTCCTCCAGCTCACTGATCCATCCTCTGCTTCATCGAGCCTGGTTTTGATTCCTTCTACTGTGTTCTTCAATTCAGAAATTGTATTCTTCATTTCCTCTTAGTCCTGGTTGATAGTTTCTATTTCCTTTTTCATGTTGATATAGTTTGCAGTGAGTTCGTTGTAGTTTCCCTGTAGTTTTTGGTAATTCTCTGTGAGCTTGTTGAGCTTCCTGATAAACATTGCTTTGAACTCAATATCTGATAGTTGACTTGCCTCTATTTCATTTAGCATTCTTCCTGAGGCTTCCTCCTTTCTTTTCATTTGGGGATTGTTTCTTTGTCTCTCCATTGTTTGTGAGACTCTTCTTGCTAGTCTCTGCTTTTTAAATTTATCTGTTCTGATGCCCTGGGTTTATTGTGTGAACTTCTATGTTAGAAGACCTGTGAGAATCAGTGGTACAGTCTCCTTGATCTCCTGAGCTCCCTGGTCTTGGCCTGTCATTCATATTGGCTCTCTGGATGTCTTTGGGTTTTGATTGTTATTGGGTCTTTCTTTGGTGGGTCCTTTGCTACAGCTGGTTAACTGAGGTCACTCCATTCACCATGTCTTATATTCTGTTGTGGGGGTGTGGGCAGGTTGTGGTGAAGTTGTTTCTTCCATGTATACAAGGTTTTGAGGATTCTCTCTTGCTCTTGTTCAGTTGTTTGTTCTAAGTGATTTCTTGATAATTTAATTGTATTTCCAGATAGGTACTGGGTTGAGTTAGTGTGGTTTCTACTCCCTCCTTCACCTTCTTTTATTGTTATCTGTTGGTGGTTCCTTTTTTGGTGGGTTTCCTCTTCCAGCAGGTAACCTGGCATTACCATTTTCCACCTACTCTTTTTTGTGATCAGTTGGAGGGGGAAGGCAAAATGGTTTAAGACAGTGGGAGTGTATTCTATGGTATTTTGAGTACCAACCCACAGAGAAGAGATAGGAGATCTTTTTGATATGTGTAGTGTTAAGCATGATATTTCACCCAACTAGCCACTTTTTAGAAAGGGTGGAAGGAGAATAAGACTCTTGTTGGGGACAGAGGGGAAGGATTGTGAGTTGGATCTAGAAAGCAGTGAGCTTGTGGGAGGTCATATTATGAGGTATGTGAGAGTAAAGGATAGAAAATAGGCATAGTGTGTGAGAGAATAGAGTCAGCCACAACAGTAGTAGAGTTCAGGAAACAATGAAGTGAGCTAAGATCTGGATGGGGAGCTGTGTAGTATTTACAATTGTATGGAATTACAATTATTTACAATAATAATGGAGCAACAATCATATGACAGAATCTATGTGATCTGGATAACAAGAATAGGAAGTACACAATCTATAATGATGTGCTATTGGAACACAGGTGAAATGAAAGAAGGAAAATTAAATATACACTATGAAAGAGATACAAAGGGAAACCAGTCAAACAATCCAGTTTAACAAGCCAAGCAAAGAAGACTAAACAAAAAGGAGAGAAATACAAAAATACTAATAAAATAAAAGATGTAAGACTAATGAAAAATAATAATACAAATATACAATAACTTGAAAATTCTCTGGAGTAGCAAAGTGAAATTTGTCTCACTGTCTCAGCTGTTGGGATGACCCCTCTTTGGGTCCAACTCTGGTCTTTTCACAGCTCCAGGTTTTAATGTCTCACTTGTGGGAATTAAAAAAAGAAAAGAAGGATGAAGGAAGAAGAGATATAAAGGGAAAGAAAGGAAGAAGGGAAGAATGAATAAAAAAGATAGAAGGAAAGAAATAAGTTAAAAGAAAAAAAATTACATTAAAAAAAGAACCTCCTGCCCTGGCTGGTGTAGCTCAGTGGACTGAGTGTGGGCCTGTGAACCAAGGGATCATGGTTTGATTCCCAGTCAGGGCACATGCCTGGGTTGATGGCCAGTTCCTGGCAGGGGGCCAGTTCCCAGCAGGGAACACACGGGAGGCAAACATACATTGATGTTTCTCTCCCTCTCTCCATCTCTCCTTCCCTTCCCCTCTAAAGATAAATAAATAAAATGTTAAAAAAAAAAAGAAAGAAAAAAGAACCTCCTGTTAGCTTCAAACCAACCCAACCAGTTCTGCTGGTCTTCCTGGCTGCAGCAGGCTGAGAGGGAATTGGTTTTGCTTTCTCCCTTCCTGAGCTGCACTCACCCAGCCTCCAGCCCAGTTCCTCAGTTAGCTGCTGGACCCCCAGTGCCCTTCTGCACCCATTGTAGGACTTCAGTCTACCTGATACACTGTCCTTGAGGTGCACCAGTTAGGGACAATTCACATACCACCTTCTTACTCTTTGCTGTCTTATGTGCTAGGGACTCTCAGCACCCCTTCCTGTTAGTTAAGCCTCCCCACTGAGTTAAGTCTTTCTAGGGATTGCTGACTTCCTGAACCCTGCAGTTCTCCTCTGTGGGGTTTTCTCTGCCTTCCTCTCAGAGAGTCAGTTGGCCCTACAGGGCAGGGGTGCCAGCTCCGTGGCTGCCACTGTGGATGCAAGTATGTGCCTCCTCTGCTACTTCCCCTAGGGCACAGGGGTTAGGTGTGCAGTGTGTCTGGGCTATGGGGTCAGGCACACTCCATCCCAGGGACTGTAGGCATGAGCACTTGGCCTCTGCTGCTAGGGCAGAACAGGCAGCCACCCATCCTGCTGGTTCAGGTGCTTGCTCTCCCTGGGGTTTTCGTTGAGCGGGGGGTGTCACAGGGCCTTCTGCACCACCACGGGAGTGCTGGGTGGCTGGGCAGGGCTAAGGGCACAAAGGCTGGAATGGCTACTGCAGGCAATTCCCCAAAGAGCTGCCAAGTGCCTCTTTTTTCACTTTTTCTTTTTGAAAAATTCCTCCTGCTCAAGCCTGCTGCTCCAAACTAGCACCTGGCCTCTCACACAGCCTATGTCTCCAACCCGGCCCAGGACTAACTGTTCAGGGTCCATCATGGCCCACCTCTCCCCAGTGTCCACAGTCTGAGTGGGTACACACCACCCCTGTGTGTTTGCCACTTTGTCCTTATTCCCCCCATGCAACTTCAAGCAACCAGGTCTCTCCTGGTACTGTTCTAACCTTGTTTGGCAGGGGAGGGAGCCATTGACCCAGCTCTCTCCCAAGAACCCTGCCGCAGACCTGGTGGGCTCCTTGCCTGGGGCTGCAGCCTCCCTGGTCCTTGCACTGGACCAAGGGACCTTATTGTCCTGAAGCACTCTCCTTACTATCTGATTTTTCAATGTCCTGTACAATTTTTGGTCTCCAATCTTTATATATGCTGGGATACTGTTGGCTGTTCATTCTGTTCCTCAGAAGATTGGCTAGGTTTTTCACCCATGTGCAGGGGGTGAAGACTCCACTCCCACCTATCTCGCCACCAGATTTTTTTTAAGCATAGATACAGAATATTACCTGAGATTGATCCTAATGGTTACTACTCATGAGGCCTAGGATGCATTCCTGTATTTCTGTCCAGTACATTCTTTCTTAAGTGGTTTTGCTAATTAAATAAAATTGACTGAGAACCCTGAAACACCAATCCAAAAGAATCTATGCACCCCAATGTTCATAGTAGTACAATTTATAATAGCCAAGTGTTGGAAGCAACCTAGGTGCCCATCAGTAAATGAATGGATCAAGAAACTTTGGTACATTTACATAATGGAATTCTATGCAGCAGAAAGAAAGAAGGAACTCCTACCCTTTGCAACAGCATGGATGGAACTGGAAACCATTATGCTAAGTGAATTAAGCCAGGCAGTGAAGGACAAATACCATATGATCTCACCTTTAACAGGAACCTAATCAAAAAAACAAACAAACAAGCACAATATAACCAAAGACAGGGGAGGGAATTTCAGGGGGAAAGGAGAAGGGTTGGGAGCAACAAGTATAAAGGTCACATGGACAAAAACTAGCAGGGGTGGAAATTGGAGGGGGGTGGGGAGGGCTGGGGCAGTGGGCTGGAATGGGAGCAAAAGACAGAAAACTGTACAAGAACAACAATTAAAATAAATTTAAAATAAATTTAAAATAAATAAATAAATAAATACACTGGTAAAAATAAAATAAAATAAAATTAAATTAACTGAGAAACTATTGATTTAATATATTACTAATTAAGAAATTTTCCCTATTGTGATGTAGTAAATTAATTGTGAATGTCCTTTCTCAATAGAATCAAATATACATATATGAATTTAATTCCATAATATGTAAAAACTGATTTATCAAAGAGGTTAATAAGTTTAATGATCCTTTTTTAAAACTTTAAAAATATTTTATTTATTTATTTTTAGGGAGGGGAAGGGAAGGAAAAAAAAGAGAGAGAAACATCAATGTGGGAAAGAAACATTAATTGGTTGCCTCTCATGTGCCCCAAATCAGGGACCTGGCCCAAAACCCAAGCATATGTCTTGACTGGGAATCAAACCTGAGACCTTGAGATTTGCAGGATGACATCCATCCCACTGAGCTACACCAGTCAGGGCTTAATGATCATTTTAACTGTATAACCAAAATGACTATACTACCTGAGCCATTATCTAACAAAAAATATTTAAAACTATTGCGAATACATTCAAGATAATTCCTGCTGCAGGTAACATCACTTTTTTGAAGGACTATTAATATCTTTTGTTGAAACCTTTGGATGCCTAAATTATAACATGAACATCATACTTTGGAACCCCGTTCCATAATCTCTGAAATATTAATGTCTGGAGGTCATTTGTCCTAAGATCCAGGAAAGGATAATTTCCACCAATGGTCCTAGGTAGATTCCCAACAGCAGTGGCAGGCACTGTACAGGTAAAGTGCAAGAAAGCCTGCTTCACCATGCATCCCTAGGAACAAACCAAAGAACCTATGAAAATATCCTCCCATGACATCTTAGAAGAAAAAGAAACAAAAAAATAAATGAATAAATAAACAAATGGGACAACATCAAACTAAAAAGTTTTTGTGCAACAAAGGAAACCATCAACAAAACAAAAGGACAACACAGAGGATGGGAGAATATACTCACCAATACATCCAATAAGGGGTTAATATCCAAAATTTATAAAGAATTTATAAAACTCAACACCGAAAGAACAAATAACCCAATTAAAAGATGGGCTAAAGACCTGAAGAGACACTTCTCCAAAGAGAACACAGAGATGGCCAATAAACATATGAAAAGATGCTCAATGTCACTAATCATCAGAGAAATGCAAATTAAAACCACAATGAGATATCACCTCTCACCTGTCAGAATGGCTATCATCAATAAATCAACAAACAACAAGTGTTGGCCAGGTTGTGGAGAAAAGGGAACCCTGCATTCCACTGTTGGGGGGAATGCAGACTGATGCAGCCACTGTGGAAAGCAGTATGGAGATACCTCAAAAAATTAAAAGTGGATCTGCCTTTTGATGCAGTGATCTCACTTCTGGAAATATATACAAAGGAACCCAAAACACTAATTGAAAGAAAATAAGCACCCCTATGTTCATTGCAGCATTATTTACAATCACCAAGATATGGAAGCACCACATGTATCCATCGGTAGAGGAGTGGATAAAACAACTATGGGACATTTACACAAAGGAATACTACTCAGCTATAAAAAAGAAGATTTAATCCTTTGCAACAGTATGGATGGACCTGGAAAACATTATGCAAAGTAAGCCAGAGAAAAGACAAATACCATATGATTTCACTTCAATGTGGAATTTAGTGAACACACTGAACTAACAAGCAAAAGAGAGACAGACTCATAGACAGAGAGCAGGGTGACAGCTAAGGTCGGGGTTGCTGGGTAAGGAGTGGAGGGATTGAGCAAAAAGAAAAAAGGACTCATGGACATGGACAACAGTGCAGTGATTGCAGTGGGAATGGGGAGGGAGGTATAAGGGGACTAAATAGTAATGGAATAAAAATACAATAAAAATAAATTAATTATTTTTTAAAAAAAAAGTAACCAAAGACTCCAAAGTGTGTTGGGTAGTCAAATGGTGGAGTCAGTCTAAGGCAGTTCAGTGAGAATTCTGCTCTTGGCAGTGCATTAAGGAAACCCATTTTATGCAGAGTATGTTGAGAGCTGCCATGAAGCTTAGGCCTGTGTCTAGTTCTACTCTTCCACAGACAAGACTTGAGCAGGACTCGATGCTCCTACCCATGTTTCCTCAACCCCTACATAAAGTCAGGGACATGGGGAAGAGCTAAATGCTTGCCTCGGTTTCTCATATAGTAACTTTCCATAGGTGTTTCTTGGAGTAATCAATCAGACAAGATAAATATTTCTGAACCTGTGTCATATTCTCTTTCCACAGAGTCACTATCAAGCTCAAAAAATCCTTAGGGTAACACTTTTGGCACTGTACCTAAAAACAATATTTCTATACAGAATATTCTGTAACTCTAAAATATTAAGTACATACAAATAGTGTTGTTAGCCTAGATTGCAAGAGTTGAGTGTATTGCAGACAGAAATTTAGAGGATCTTGCCTCAAATTAACTATTAGTTAAATATCACTAATAAATACAATGTTCTAAGTTTTTAAGTTTCAATGTCCACAAATATATATTATATGTCTATTATACATTTATGTAACAACAAACAATAAAAGTTAACACCTACTTAGCACACACTACATGCCAGGCACTGTATTAAATACTTTACAGCAACTCTTTTAGCCACACACAAAATAAACTCTGCTAAAATTTTAAGCATCAAAATGATATAACTAAGCAAACTATATAGTTTTTCAAGAGGAGACAGTGGCTATATAATACAGCTAAATTATTTTACATCCACATTACCTATATGTGTGTTTTGTTTTTCTATCTATAATGCTTAGAAATTCATGGCACCTTCTAAAACTCTCCTAGTTACATCAGCAATTTCACACACTGGAAGGGCACAAGAACTTTGGAAATATGCTCTATTTAGTCAGAGGCACTAACCTCTCTTCCCTTAGATTGTAAAATAAAAAAGACAAAAGCCAACACAACAATAGCCATCCAGTGTGAATGAATCAAAATTACATCTTTTTTTTGTCAGATTGGCAAAAAAATTCAGGGTGCCCAGAATTTTAGTGATTTGTTCATGTGTGCCATGGGATGAAAAGGGGTGAAAATCATCGAATAACAAACCCACTCCCATTTTGGACTACACCACATTTTAAAGCAATATGGCCAAAACAGAATTATATGTTCTGATTCTGCCTAAAATTTCCTCAAACATTTAAAGTAGTACAAAAACAAAGCTACTCCTTCACAATTCACACGTCCGCAAAACTCCTGAGAGCCTTCCTCTTCTCTGCACTAATGAACCTCTCTTATCTCCCCTACCTCCATCCTGTGGCCTCCTCTCTTTCCTGGGGCAGCTTGTTTAGTCGACCCTCTTTGCCATGAAAACCTCTCTGGGCTTGAAGTTCTTTTTCTGCTGATTCCTTTTTGGAGAATATTTGCCTTCCTTGCTTCTATGATTGCCCTTTGCTAGACAGAAAATAAGGTACGGGAAACGGGGCAATGGGAAAAGGGACACGCAACAATGAAGTTTATACTACAGTAGGTACGGGGGAAATTTTTCGAAGCGCCGGTAAAAAGTGACCTCTGACTTAAGCTGAATGCAATTATAATGGAGCAATTTTATTATTTTTAATAGCTGTCTCAACAGCATTTTAGCCTTTTCAGAAGCCTTACTTCCTGAAGGTAGAAACTAGAGAGCACGGATCAGGATATTCGACCCCACAGATGGACTGGGAGACATTATGCCAAGTGAACTAAATCAGGCATGGAAGGACCAGTTATCTAAAATAGTCAGACTTCGAATCAGAAAATAGAATGGTGGTTCCCAGGGAATTATGGGTATGCAGTTGTTGTCCCAGAGGTATAAAGGAACAGTTACAGAACATGAGTAAGTGCTGGAGATCTGCTGCACAGCATAGAGACCACAGTTAACAAAACAGCATGTCCCTTTCAAATTTGTTAAGAGGGTAGACTTCCTGTTGTGTTCTTAGCACAAAAGCAAACAAAAAACAAGGGGCACTGGGAAACTTTTGAAGTTGATGAATGTTTATTACCTTGATAGTGGTGATGTTATCACAACTGTATGCATATGTCAAACTCATGAAATTGTATACATTAAATATGAACTATTTATGGTATGTCAATTAATTATACATCAATAAAGCAGAAAAAAATTAAGTTAATAATATTCAAAACAAATATATGTTATGTAAAAATCAGAGTATCAGAAAAATCACACACATAATTTTAACCACTACATTTCTGAAAACATGGACTCTGAGGTAAGAGTGTACCTGGTTAATTTTAGCTTATTTCATGGAAGGGCATTGCTATATTCTCATCCCTGAAATGGAGTAATAATCATAATAATTCCTACTGTATGGGAATTGTGTAAAGGCCAAATGGGGAAATGATATTGATAATTCCAACTAATAACTTTATAATGATAATTTAATGATAATTTATTAACTTTTTTGCATTACTGCATGCCCAATAGTGAAGTACTTTACATGTGATATTTCATTTGATTCATACAAGTCACCTGTGAGTTAAGAATAGTACATATTAATTCCTGGTCAGAATATCTCACCTCTATTGTCTCAGGAAAGAGTAAACTAAAATAATAATTATTACTTTAAATATTAATGTTACAAATAGTAAATGTTATAATAAAGTTTATGCTTACTGGAATTATTTTCATCACAGGTAGAAATGATAGAGAATGAATAGTGATGTATTTTAAGAGTGTAGTTAATATGCATTGTTTTCACTCAGGAAGACCAAAGATGATAGGGGATAGGATCAAGAAGGAGAGAGGAGGCACAGGGCCTGAGTCTGCTGAGAGAAGAAATGAAGAGGTAGGTCTGTGACTCGAACAACTACTGATTTATAACAACGCAGATTTAGTGATGTTCAGGTTCAATGTTTTCATCTGCCCCAGCACAACCATTCCTGCTGAGCAATCACCTCATTCTCCAAGGTTTTCTGAGAATATGAGATGGGAGAGACCAGGTACCAGTTCTTCTAACTATGCAGCTTCGCCTAGGAAGCCCTACAAAGACAAAATCAGATGTGTCTTCAGTGCCAGCTGTTGAGTGATTTCAGTGACTCCTCTGCACTTCCCGTGGATAAGGAAAGGAAAAAACCCATCTGTTTGCTGGTGCTTGAAATTCCTTTGACAAGGTCAGGGTGGGGCAGCCTGGAGTCTAAAATTAGACAGAAGAGACTAAAAAAGAAAATGCATATGTCTGGAGGGTAAAAATGCCAGATAAAATGTAATCACTCCGTGTAAATGAATGGTATTAGTCATTTTCCTGTTTTGATAGAGGAGTTGGGAGTGAGGGGAGCAGGAGGTTGTTGGTAGGTGACTCAGAGCAACAAAGGGGAGGAGGAGCCCTGAAGTACTGACCACATTCAGGGGAGCTGCATCTGCACACTTCCAATGAAACCAGCCCCTGCAGAGGCAGCACGCAGGGCCTTCTGGGCCTGTATAGGAAAGCAAGCAGAGCAGCCTTAAGAAAGCTACTTGGTGGTATTTTTTCACTGTTTTATTTTAAAGTATAATTACCTTCTCTGAAAAAATATTAATTGAATTATAGCTGTAGCTTTAATTATAGCTATAGCTTTAAGCTTGGATAGGTGAACATCTGTTTATTTTTGGACTCAGAGTTGGAGAATCACCAAGAATTTAATATCAACTACACTTTAGTAAGCTAGGAGGTTACAACCTTCCAAGAAACAAGTTTTCTGCTCCACACAATAAATATTTAAGAAAGAAAAAAAAATCAAGAACTGGGAAGGGAGATGAGTCGGAAGAGATATTTTAGAATACTTTAACACAACAGAAAATCTTAATTTAGGAAGGGAAGAAAGCTAAGAGTTACTTCATTTTTATTTTTGTTTTTCAGTACCAGGAAGGCAAGAACTAAGTGTTCCAAGAGAATTTATCAAAGCTCCCTTTAGGTAAAACACATTCGTATTGATATCGTTTCAAACTAGCTCATGAACAGCCTACATACCTAGGCTATTTCGCATTCATGTGGTGTGGGAGGGAATGTTTGCCACAGGCCATGTACCTGTACTAGAAGAGGATCACCACTCAGAACATTTGGCAAAAATATTGACATTTTTATTTGCACCATCATGACAGGGGAATATAATACATTCCCCCAAGAGGTTGCAGAATTGAGAATTAGGAAGCAAGGTGAAGAATGAAAAGTAACAGTCAACACTGCTGAATTGGTATGTTAGCAAGGAGGAAGTATTTGTAATTAAGCAGGGAAGAAAGAGGAAGAAAAGAGGAAGTCATAGTGAACATAGTTGTTGGGCTTTCATAGAGCAGATCATTTTGGAGGATGATTCTCACCACGAACACAGCCTCATGAGAGCTGGGAAGGAAACCCCTTTCTTCTTTGAAGTTGGTCTGAATGGGAAAAGAATTGAAACACCATCTATAAGCAGAGAGCCTCAATGGAGAAAGAGAAACAGAAATCAGTCCTGCAAGGCATCAGGTGATGGCTTGCCTCTGGCCTCTCCCACTTTAAGGGTTTGTAGCCCTTAGAATGAACATCAAGGAAGGTGTTGAACTGAGAGGAGTTGGAACTGGTATTACTGACCACAAGAGAAGCATGAACATCCATTTCAGTTTATTTTAAAATCTACATCACTGTGTATATAATGCTGTGAATTCAAATTCTTACTGTAATGTGTAAATATTGATACATCTCCTGCTGCATTGTTCTTTAACTGGCAGAGCTAATGAACAATAAGCATAACACATCTAGAGGCAGACACAAAGGCAGTCTCATTTTCACTTTTCCCTAGATGTACTGGTTTATCACTAAAAGGTGGCATTCCCTAAATTGCCTCTCTGGATATCCTAACAGAATTCAGAATAATATTCACAATAAAAGAGCAGTGTAGAGACTTGGTAGGAGGGGTGGGGGACCCTTTCGAATTATACTTCTGTGAAGTTTGTCAGCTCAGACTTGAGCACCAAGCCCTTCTGCAGTAAATGATGAATGAGCCATGGGTGATCTCAGACTTGAGCTGGGAGACACACTTACAGGAAAGAGCAGAGATGTCCTTCTGCATAGTTAATCCATGGATGTGGAATGTAACTGCTGAACCTGCTGCATGGAGTATATTGGTAAGTCTGAAAACACAAAGAAAACAAATTCCTCTGGCGCATGTAATGCTCCCTCATGAAGAACAGACTCTGAACTCAGGAACAATTTAAACATCTCAGGCTAGGGTAGCCGTTCCAGCATGTGGCTTGTCAAGTTAATTTATGGCTGTGTGTAATTGCGTTGCTGCTTTTTCTCCAGTGAGATGAAACAGCCAAGCCAAGAGAGATGGGTATCTCACTATTTCTAATATAGATAAAGATCTTATTTTTCATGTGAAGTGAGAAAGAATGGGTGGGTGGTGGGTAATAGATTAGGCTTTTGCAGGGTTGCAAAATTTCAAAAAAAGTAAAAAAGAATGTAGAAGTGTTTCACAAAATCAGTAGCCTAATTACACAAACTTTTAAGAGTTAACTCTTGAATTTACCCAAAACGGAAAGCATTGCTTCTGTTAAATTATCCGAGTTTGGGATATTTGCCACAACTACAAATTAAGAGGTTTTCATTTAAATACAAGCCACGTAGAAGCTTTATTTTTGTTTTTATTGTATTATAATAAGCTCTAAGTCCCAAATAATTGCCATGATTAATCAAGGCAGTCACTTATACAATATTAGATTGACTTTAAATTAAGTCCTACTTCAGGGCCCATAGGAGAGGAAATTCTTTCGGTTAAATAAAAACTATATGAGAGTAGAATCTGAGTTGTGATATTGAAAGGACCAGCTGGTTACCCCAAACTCCCAGAATGAGCTTTTCTTCACAGGCTTTACAGCTATAAAAGGAGCAGCCGTGTCTAGGTCACTGCAGGGAAAACCATGGCATATGTAGTTTAAGCCAAAGAGTGTTAGTATACATAAAAACAAAAGTCCTTCTCTGCATTTGGGAAAGCTGAGACCTGGCAAAGCTCACTGGCTATTATTTTTTCTCTTGAATCACATACTGCATAAAGGTACTCAGTATTTGAAACACTAAAATTCAAGCGATGCTATGGTCCAAGGATTGCCTAATGTTTCTCCATCTCCAGCCACATCCATCCTGATGGGAGATGTATATATATCTGCCCTTTCTGATCAAGAAGAGTGACATAAGAAGGATGTAGAACAGGGCCAGCTGTTCCTCTTTGTCCACAGGCCCTGGGATAAAATTTTTAAATAATCTTTGCTTTAAGAATTTTACTTTAATGAACAGTAAATTTGTTTTGATGAGATAGGTAGAAAGGCAGGACAAGGTATTTTTAAATCAAGGAGTAAACATGAGTCTCTTTCCCTTGAGCTGTGGGTGCTGCCTTGAAAATGCTAAGACACATTGTCTTGAGTTCAACAGACAGCATCAGTCATTGTGATTCCTGTAGTCCCCTAGGATGCTAAAATTGGTGTGTAAGGCATAGTTCTTTAACTTGAACTAGACTATGGCAAAGGCAGCAACCAGACCCCCCAACCCTGCAATGTGGTTTATCAGTCTAGGAAAATCTTCCAGACCACCAAGACCTTCAGTATAACTTATTTCCTATTACACAGGGATCCTTTATATTATTCTGCTAATCATTTGGGAGCCATCTAGACAGTGACAAATTCATTATGCAAGGATTAAAAAGATTATTTTCTTATCTAGAAGATGCCAAGTACACACATATTTCTTTTTTAACATTTTCCTCTCACATGGGTGAGAGAAGAATAGCAAATACAACTTCCCCACTAGTATCACAGTATAAATCTCTAAAACTACTGCAGTTTTTTTAAAAAACTTAAACATCTTGCCTAAGAGTTAAGATATCCATGATTTCCATGATTTAAATATGTTTTGGAAAGCTTGAGTAAATTAATTTAAAAACCAAGATAATTATTTTGACTGATTTCGTACCGGTATCTAAGCAGGACATACTGTTTGGACTTCCTGACTACAAAAGTCAGTTCTAAGCACTAGCCACTCAGCTATTTATTCATTTAAAAATGTATTAAAGTTTTATTTTGCAGCATTGTGCTAAGTACAGTACATATACTTGAATAATTTGCAATACAATGAGTATGAAATTTGATTTGTTGGGTTAAAAGTCAAATACTTAAAAGACAAGAAAATAAATGATTAAAGAATAAACATTGTTAAAACAACATTGTACAAAGCAGGAGTGAGGGAGGGAGAGAGCTGGGAAATAACTCCAGATAAATGGAGTGACTGGAGCAAAGGCGGAAGGTGCATGTCAGATTATGGTGGACGATGAGGTGGGAAATGGAGGGAAGGACCATTCATGCCGCATCTCTGACATGCTAAGAAACTTGTACTTAATTTTATAGGTGATGATAAACGTTTGAGGAAATATGTATAAAGGAAAGAACTGCATTTTATATAATTAGCACTGGGCTTCAGTAATAGTATTCTGGCCTCAGGATAATGTAGATTTGGAGGTAGATATGGATGGAGGTTGAAAGCAGATTAAGGAAACTATTGCCGTAATCCAGATGGGAAATGAGTAAGCTTGATTAAGGCAGTTCAAATACTGTCTAAGGGTTAACACAATGGACATTGCTGAGATTGAGACTTTAGGACTTGACGATTAATTAAATCTAACAGGAAGGGAAAAAGGGGAAGGAAAATGAGATGACTGACATTTCAAACATGAGAGACTAGTGCAATAATGGTACCATTCACTTAAATAAGGTAAACCCTAAGACATTTTAATAGCAAACAGTGGTGATGGTCAGTAAGATGGTCAGACAGGTGGGACCAACTGGTTCAGATTATATAATAGGGATTTTTGCATTTTTTAAGGTGGTTTACATTTTTATGAAAATATTTCCTTTTTCTCCAAGCAATAATGCCATATCACTAATCCAGACTTTAAAAAAAATACTAAAGTCTGTTCTGAATTTCTACATCCACATTATTATACATTTTAAAAAATGTTGATTTACTTTTTATATATTTTTATAATACAAACTAGGGTCTTAGAAAAGTTGAATAGGGGAGAGTTTCAGAAAATACCTCTTAACATATAGATTAACATGTTATGCCATTTTACAGAAAAGTGCACATTGAAAAATTTAATACTTTTATCTCTATTAAGTTTTTATTCCTGCTAACTAACAATTTTTGTTTAGCTATCCCTGTTGAGAAGCACCGATTTTTGAACTGGATGTGAATTAACATGTTAGGCACCAACTATATGTTAGTATTTTTTACTCCTTCCACTATTTCTATGTGTTTTTTAAAAAAGAGTAACTTTCCCACGGTCTCAGGCATGTTACTAGCCGAAAAACTATACAAACCCAGATTGGCCCAACTCCAAAGACAAATGTCATGATGTTGTCATGGGTATATTTTTGGTTCTACTATATGTAGGATCTATACAGTGGTAATGCCCTTTTTCTCACTGAATTCCAGTTCTCTGCTCTGTAAAAGGACAACTGATACCTAGACAAATCACTTATGAAGTTAAAATGATAATATCTGTGAAAAATCTTTATAAAGTGTTATAAAAACATCTATATTATAAAATATATGTACAGAGTGGGGCAAAAGTAGGTTTACAGTTGTTTGCATGGAAAATAATACCAAAATTAATAAAATCATACAAGAATAAACTCTGTTTTACATACTCACAGCTGTAAACCTACTTTTGTCCCACCTTGTATGTATGTGTGTATTTATGTACATATATATGTACACACACATATCAACTTCATTCCTTCATTCCACCTTCTGGTAGTAATAATGGAATAAAAATATGAAGTGCTTGGCTAGGCACATCACATTCTGGTGACATGTCTAGGTTTAAGATGGAGGACATCACTTTACCGTAAAAATGTAATATAAACCACAAATGCAAGCCATATGTGTCATTTCAGAATTTCTAGTAGCCACAATAAAGTAAAGCAAAATAAGCGTTTAATTTTAAAACTGTATTGTTTCAAAATACTATAATTTCAAAATATGATTTAATAAATCAAATATATGCTTGTATGTAGCCACTATAAAATTTAGTCATCAGACATTTTCCAGTATTTTTCCATGCTATGGCTAGAAATCATGTGTTGTCTTTACACCTCTAGTGCATCTCAGTTCAGACTAGCCACACTTCAACTGCTGGGTGGCCACCTGTGGCTAGTGCTGCCATATTGAATAGTGCAGCTCTGTAATACAGGCAATGGCCTATGAAGTACTCTAGCACAAGCACTCTGCTTGAAATGAATGCTCTGCACAGGTAAATAAAGTCATTTGGGTACCTCTTAAGGAGTTTGCCCAAGACAAAACGAGTGGGGCATAGGCAGAACAGTCAGGGGATCAAAATTATGAATAAGCAGAAGCCATCAAATAGACAGGCTAATACAGAGAAGTAGTAAGTAGTAACAACTGTGGCACCAACTATAGGCAGAAACCTATACAAAGAGAAGTTGAATTACGGTAACAGCAGGCTAATTAAAATGTCAATTGGCCAGTAAAGCTGCAATGTAATCTAAAATATCATTTCAGTTATCCACAAGTACTGGCTGTGTCACTTACAAATATGTTTCCTATTCTCTTTTCATCACTATGTTTTCTTCCAGTAAACTTCCCTCCCCTCATGTGTGCAGTATGTCAAACAGAAAAGCCTTTAAATTTGTTTATAGAGAATGCCTTCTCTGACTCTAACAAAAAAACATTCAACTAGTATGGTAACTTCCTTGTTCATTCTAAGATGATAAGAAGTTCTATGATTCTTTTAGGTGGCAAAGTTACCCACACTTCTGTAACTGAAATGACTCAGTCTCAAGTAATAATCAAAACTCCAAATTTCTTCTTTCTTTTATAGGTAGAAAGTCTGCAGCCAAGGAAATGAGTTTTATTGTCTACCAACCCCAATCATTTAAATCACTTACTCATCACTTCCCTAAACACAGTTTGTTTTTGCTGTGTATCTCTCAAGTAGAAGCAAAGTAAAGAGATGGGAAGAAGGGCAGGACATTTTTTTCTTGATGCTATGATAATCAAGCATTGGCATCTCTGAAATTGTTAAGTACTTAAAACTGACTCCTCCTCTCTGGTCAAATTTTGTGGATTCTTCAGAGATACCCATCCGTCCCACCAGAGTTGAGGGGCTTCCCTTAGCTGAGGGGTTTCCTTGACATGGGTAAATCCTGCTGACATCCTGCTATTCTAGTTTCTTTCTGCAGAGATCTGTTCAACACACCATGATTACTGGTATTAACCTGAGTTAAGTAAGTGTATCTACCCTATATGTAAAAGACTTTGCTAATGAAACTAGAATGTTGAAAATCCCTTGACTGAAGGTTAAATGGCATTACTAAAGTTTGCTTCTACTCTCTTAGCCACCTTCTTTTGGTTGACTAATTTCTTCTTACTGACTCTCTAATTATACATGATAATATAGTAAACATGTATATTAGAATTCTGCAAAGAAATAGAACCAGTAAAGATTAGATAGATAGATAGATAGATGATATAGATAGCTGATAGATATAGATTAGATATAGATATAGATGATATAGATATAGATATAATCTTTACTGGTTCACACCATTAAAGAGGCTCAAAGGTCCCATGATCTTCTATCTTCAAGGTGGAGATTCAGGAAGGCCAATAGCATACTTCAGTCTGAGTGGATAAGTCTGAGAATGTAAGGAGCCAGTGGAGTAATTTAAGGAAACCAGCCAGGGATGATGATGAGCTAAGATGTCTCAGCTCAAGCAGTGAGACAGGAAAACAGGAGCAAATTCCTCCTCCTATCTTTTATTCTATGCAGGTCCTCAATGGATTAGATGATGCAGGCCCACTTTGGGGAGGCCCAATTTGCTTTACTGAATCTAGCAATTAAAATTATAATCTCTTCCGGAAACACCTTCACAGGCATACCCAGGAAACATGTTTATATCTGGGCACCCTGTGGCCAAACTGACACAAAATTAACCATCACAATCAAGTTACCACATGAGCCTTTCATCCATTGTTATTACAACTTGCAAACCCTTCCTCTGTTCCATTATGTGTTGATTTTTATAGATTAACTCTCAAAGGGCAATTAATTTTTTAAAAATATCTTATTCTCAGAGGAAAGCTGTAATGTATCATATATACATATTGAAAACACTAAGCTTTATCTTTGGGATATTTTAAGCAAATTCTATAAAAATATGCTTGTTCCCCCCCCCAGCTCTTCGCTCTTTCTATAATGCATATTAAGAGCCTCATGCTCAGAGATACAACTTTTTAAATGTTTTAATAAACAAATAATGAATACTTAAACTCATACTGAGATTTGCTTATTATGTCCCTTACTCCTTGAGTCCACCCTAAAATATTCTACGCTTTCAAACTCTGGCCCACTGCTCCCATCGGACTGAATGATCAGTTTATTTCTACTAGAGCAATCACCTGGAAAACATTGTAAATAAGTATCACTGCTTGGGTGAAAAATAATTTTAAAACATAAAATAATTTGTAGATTAACTCAAAAATGTTACCACTAGTAGCATACATTTCTGTGGTTTAAAGGACATTTTTCAAAGCAGATTTAAATGATGAAGTTCTGTCTCTGCGATCACTAACTGTCACATCTCTGAAAAAGCTAGAACCATTTTAGAAACTCACACTGGGCTTCAAAGGCATCATCTCTGAACAGGCCTTACATGCCTGGTAGTGAGCTAACTGGGTCACACTTCAACCTGAAGAAATCCAATTGCACCTTTCAGATATGTATGTGCTTGCAAAATTGAGTGGAGAAATCAAGATAATTGATCTGATAATTCAGATAAAATACATTGCTGTCAGATAAAACCAGATAATGTAGGCATGAATAACACTTTAGTACTGGATTTTTGGAATAATTGAGTGTCATAATCTTCCATTTAAAATGTACAGATAGATACTCTAAAAGATCCCTTACTAATATAAAGTGACTTACTCTGAATTAAAGCTGAATTGAAGTTTAAAGGTGGTGTTGAGTCTAGTAAATGTTATTAATGTAAAATGCCATTCATGATTTAACACTAAATGGCAATTACCAAAAAATAATAGCTAACATATTGAGGAATAACTACTATGTGCCAGGTATTGTGCTAAACACTTTATGTGGATTATTGAGTATAAAACATAACAGAGGTGTTACAATGTCATCCCTTCATTCCTCAGAAATGTCCAGGTAAGATGCAGCCTTAAGCTTGGTGCTCATCATTCCATGTTGGACCCATGTGTGACTAATAAGATGGTACCTTGAAGTCATTCTGGAAATAAGAAATGATTATTTTCCTTTGTATGTAGATGAGAAATATTATTCTAAAATGCCTTCAGTAAAATAATCACAAATCATATTATTGAATTTTTTTATATGAAGACCAGCAGGTTTTGTTTGCATCTAAGACATATTCCACATGGTCTCTATTCAGTACTTTTGCTTTTGTGAGCCTTATATAAGCACTCATAATTGGTGTTCTAAGTATTTTCCTTGCCCTATTGGTGACATATATTTTCTGAACATAGTGAATGAAATAGCATACCAGTCTCATAGCTTTTGATGTTATTGTTATTTCCTTCCTTCCAATACATAATAAGTAAATTAGAGAACATTGGAGCTTTTAAATGAACAAAAGGTTAAATAAAATTTTATGATCTCCCTTGCCAATATTCTGGTTGGCATTACATTTGGAGTAATACATCATTAAAGAAATCACCCTCTAATGCATAATTGTAATATTGTGATGGGTGAGTTGCTACTTAGAGACACCTCCTTAAGTATACTGTTAGCTCTGGGAGCCTTAAATAAGCCACGTGAATTTTCTCTTTCCAGGGTTGCTGAGAAAGCTCTATGAAAGGCCCCAGGAATTGAGACAAAGTTAATAGCTTTAGGTGACACTTGCCCATTAATTTCATAAGCCTGAGGCATTAAATGGAAGTCCTTGGCTTGTCAAATTATATCATTATTATCTTGGAAAACATTTCAATGAATTTAGTTCATTTTAAAGAGACATGAAGTACCCATGACTGGAAAGAAGTTTTAAGGTTAATTTCAGCGTACACATAAAAACTAATTTCAAATTTGAACATTTCCTCCTAACCCCATTTCCACCACCAATAAAACACTTTCAAATTATTTCACACTGTTTAAGTTGAACGAGCTGTTGCATGACATACAAGATAAAGTTTTAACAACTAGGTGAACTCAATCAATATAAAAAAGTTACCTAACACAGAAAGGCAAACTACTGCCTTCATTTTCTTTGAATGAAAACAATTTTTGGCAATGCAATCTATATTTTTATTTGACTTTCCACCTTCCCTTTACACATACATGTAAAGAAAGGAAAATATTTTCCTTATTTTTTCCAAAATATTTCTACCTGACCAAGGGAACTTGTACCAAAGGGAGCAGAACTAGAACCTGTGGGGGCTCACCCCAGTCTAAGGAAGCCTCTGCACACAAGACAGCAAATGGTGAAGCTTATCTTCAACAACAAATTAAAATTTTGTAGAAAACGTGGTAGAATTATTAATCATTTCTAAATGATTACTTAAAATCATTTTTAAAAGAATATAAATGAAGTTAGCCTATTAAAAAAATATCAGGTTCCTCAGAAAGAGAATCATTGAAATGTACATCCTCGCTCAAATGTATCCCTGGGAATAATGAACTTCTGTCCCAGAGCAGCTGTCAAGGTCGGTCAACTCAATTGCTCTTGTTAAGCCTTTAAAACACTTATCGAAAATACAGTGATGTATCTCATTTAACAACCCTGTGAGCTTTTGTTATTCACTCTCTACTGGTAAGGAACCCTTGAATGCATTGGCTGAGGTCACATGGCAAAATAGGAGAGGAAAGACAAGCTGAGGACACAGCCAAATCCCTAGTTTGTTTTCTGGTTACCTCTACAAGAGAGCTCCAAGTCAATCATTTTATTCTTTGCCATAAAGATACTTAACTAATCTTCAGACTGTAGTATTAAGCAAAGACACAAGAGAGGGTCTGAAAAAGACAAAGGTAATAGATAACTGTCTGCCTGAAGTAATTTTTATTTGGTTCTAAAAACTTCAGTGAGACTACAAACCATGCCAAGATAACACTTCTGCATGATCAGGAGGACTGGAAGGCACTTTGATTTCCAGATTAAGATCAGTTAAGATTGTTAAATGTTGGCAGACAATACAAAGATTTTCAATGTAATACAAACTAGGCAACTTTTACTGCTTCCTTTGTTAATATCTTTACCACTACTAAGGCAATGATGGATGGGGAGCCTTTGAAAGAAACAGTTGGTGTGACTAAGAAAAATGAAGATAGAAGAAAAAAGAGGTGGAGTTGGGAAATAGAAGAAAGAACTGACAGCAACTATAGGAAGTTGTATATATACAGCTACATATGCACAAATGCTTGAAAGAGTCTCAGCCCACATCTTGGCATTGTTTTATCAAATTTGACTATAATTTACAAGTCTTTCCTGGCCTTACATATGCCCTATTGGTTTAGATTTTGACATTACACATCTGTAACTCCATTAAGAGATTAAAAAATTAGTAAAACTGCATTTGTACTATTCTCTAAAGGGGTGAGAAGAAGCAGGGAAAGAGGAAGGAGGGAGGGGGAAGGAATTAAAAAATGTTGGAATTACTACCGTATATTAAGGGTTAACTATTTCCTACACATTTTAATAGGCATTTTCTACATATTATTTCTAAATCTAAAAAAGTCCCATACTAATTCTCAATAATACTCCTTCTCAATCTCTCTCTTAACCTTTCTCTTCCCCCCCCTCCCTCTTTTTCTCTCTGCCTGTTGAAAAACAAAACAAAACAAAATATCAGAAAGATCCAGTAATATCCAATATTGCATTACTTGAAGGTGTTAGAGCTGGGATTTGAAATATAGTTTGTCTCATTAAACTTTTCTTTCTGTACTGCTTAATATTGAACTTGTATTTCAGTCAAGTAGAGTATCAGTACACGGTATAGGGAACCAGTCCACATGGCAGTGGTGAATGTAGCACAGCCCTGGTTCAGAAAACCAACAGGCAAGAGGCAACACACAGGAGCCAGGCCCACAGATCAACTTTCCCATGGGGAATCAGGCCTGCATTATACCTAGGCTTCTTTGAGGCTCACTTTTGCTAAAACTCCCTCACCCTGCATTAAGGCAGCAAACATTTAATGCATGTCTTTGAAGTAACTTCCTAAAGTCTGTGCTAAACCTCCCAAGGGTAGAGTGTAACCAGTTCAACCACTTTTTCCCTTGTATTTGCAACATTCTTTTCTTTGTTATCCCTAAGAAGCAATCAGCAACATCTTTTTCTTCATTGTGTGTAAAAGGTAACCACCTAAAGTAAACCTGTGCATAATGAATGAGGACCTTCCTCAATGTAATGCTCCCAGAAAAGCAATAAAATCTTGTCCAGGCATGGGTTGGAACAGGGTGCTCTCTCACTCAGAGAGTGGCCATGCCATCCCTTTTCTCCACCAGACTTCTGCAGTCTGTGTGAATTTGTCACATCTACAACACTGTGGGCGCTGCTGTCTGGAGTCTGCATCAGAAGGAATGAAGAATGAGCTGTTAATAATAATCTGTGACCCATGACTAAGCCAGATTGTTATATTTCACTTTTAAATACCTAGCAGGTTAACACATGAACACTTTACCAAGATCCTAGTTCAAATGATACAACAGATACACCAGTACAATGTTCAGTGTACATGACTTACAGACACATATTGCAAATAAAAACTCTCTGAGATTTCATTTCTAACTTAGTAAGACAATTCTTTTGGAAATGGTTGAAACTTAAGTCAATGAATAACCCTAACCTGCCTGAAGAACAAAGGGTTCCTGAGCATCTGTCACTGTCTTCATTGACAATAGTTACAGGTTACCTAGTATAATGTAGATGTCTAATACAATGCCTGGCACAGAGAAGGTCCCAAATAAAATGCTTATTGAATGAAAGAAGTAATGAATATAGTTCAAGAAAACCTACTGAGTGAAAGTTCTGTCTTCCTCTAATACCTGGCCAAATACACACATCAAAGATGTCAAAATGTACCTTTTAACATAATTGATAACATTGTAATAACAAGAGACCCAGAAAAAAAATATGTTAGGAATAAGTTTTTGGAAACAGTGGGGAAAAAAAAAAACCCAGAAATAACTACCAACTTCCCTATTTAAAAAATTTTTCTGTGATGTGTATTGGCAAATTGAATCACATGTACACAGAGTCTGCATGTGTTCACAAATAGTCTTGGAGAAGCACTACTCTTTCTGCTAAATTATCAGATACTTGAAAATACAGAGGTTTGCAGGTAAAGCAGGAATATTGCAGAAGGAATCCATTGAGATGGCAGTCACTCATTGTTATGAATTATCTTTGTCCCTAACCAAGTTACTGTACCCACTTCTTGCCTTAGAATCCTTTGGGAAAGAAGTGTTTGTACTAGAACGTCCAGCCAACATGGAGGCATAGGCAGATACACCGTGCCTCCTCGCACAACCAAAAGAAGGAAAACAACACATTTTAAAAACAAAAAACAACTGTAACTGTGAGGAAATAGAACTGTATGGAAGTCTGACAGCCAAGAAGTTAAAGAAACATTCATCCAGACCAGAATGAGGGGTGGAGATAGGCAGCTGGGGTGGAGTGGAGGCACCAGGCCAGGTGGCAGCTGGAGACCCGATGAGGTGGTGGCTGGTGGAGTGGCCATCCCACATTCATGTGCAGATAAACCAGGAGGAAAACTGGAGAGTGAGAAAGACCACACAACCCTGGGTTCCAGCACCAGAAACTGAAGCCTCAAAGCCTCTGACTAAAAAAATCTGTGGGGGTTGCAGCAGTGGAAGAAACTCCCAGCATCACAGGAGAGTTCACTGGAGAGACCCATAGCATCCTAAAATGTTCACAAACCCACCTACATGGGAATCAGCACCAGAAGGGCCCAATTTGCTTGTGGGTAGTAGGGGGAGTGACTGAAAGCTGGCCCAGAGCTGAGCAAGTGGCATCATTCTCTCTTGGACCCCTCCCCCACATACAGTGCCACAATGTATCTTCCTGGGTTGCCCTGTGCTGATGAATACCTAAGGCTTCGCCCCTTACTAGGTAACAGGAGCCCCAAGACAAAAAAAAAAAAAAAAAAAAAAGGACCGAATGAAAGAACAGATCAAAGCTCCAGAAAAAACACAAGCGATGAAGAGATGGATGAAGAGATGACTGACCTATCAAATGCACAGTTCAAAACACTGGTAATCAGGATGCTCACAGAAATGGTTGAGTATGGTCACAAAATAGAGGAAAAAGTGAAGGCTATGAAAGTGAAATAAAGGAAAATATACAGGGAACCAACAGTGACAGGAAAGAAACTGGGACTCATATCAACAGTGTGGAGCAGAAGGAGGAATAAACATTCAATCAGAACAGAATAAAGAAACAAGAATTCAAAAAAATGAGAGGCTCAGGAACCTCTGGGATTACTTTGAGTGTTTCAACATCTGAATCATGGGAGTGCCAGAAGGAGAAGAGGAAAAGCAAGAAATTGAAAACTTATTTGAAAAAATAATGAAGGGGAACTTCTCCAATCTGTTAAAGGGAATACAATTACAGGAAGTCCAGGAAGCTCTGAGAGTCCCAAAGAAGTTCAACCCAAGGAGGAACACACCAAGACACATCATAATTACATTACTCAAGATTAAAGAGGAGAAAATCTCAAAAGCAGCAAAAGAAAAGGAGTCAGTTACCTACAAAGGAGTTCCCATAAGACTATCAGCTGATTTCTCAAAAGAAACCCTACAGGCAAGAGGAGGCTGGAAAGAAATATTCAAAGTCATGAAAGGCAAGGACCTACCTCCAAGATTACTCTATCCAGCAAAGCTGTCATTTAGAATGGGAGGGCAGATAAGGTGCTTCCCAGATAAAGTCAAGTTAAAGGAGTTCATCATCACCAAGCCCTTATTATAGGAAATGTTAAGGGGACTTATCCATGAAAAAGAAGACAATCAAAAATATAAACAGTGAAATTACAACAAACTCACAACTATCAAGAACCAAACCTAAAATAACAAAAACAAAAACAAACTAAGCAAACAACTAGAAGAGGAACAGAATCACAGAAATGGAGATCACATGGAGGGTTATAATTGGGGAGGTAGAGTGTGGAGAATGGGGAAAAAGGTACAGAGAATGAGAAGCATAAATGGTCAGTACGAAATAGGGAGGGGTAGGTTAAGAATAGTATAAGAAATGTAGAAGCCAAAGAACTTACATGTTTGACCCATGGACATGAGCCAAGGAAGGGAGAGGAATGAAGGTGGAAGGGGAAGTACAGGGTGGAAGAGATAAAGGCGGAGGTGGGGGGAATGGGACAACTGTAATAGCATAATCAATAAAATATATTTTAAAAAAAGGATCATTTGTACCAAAAAGATTTGAATTTTACATCAGTTTTCTGTTTTCTTGGAGTATATGAATCAAGGGGAGACTAATGTTATTTATTCTCATCTTCCTTATTAACAGGACTTCGGTTCGTCTTTAAATAAAAATGGTGCTTTATTTCCTAGCCTCTCTTGAAGATAGTAATAATGAAGCAAATCTAGTTTTGAGGAGGGACTTCCAGAAAAATCTCATTTTACCCCTCTGCTCTCTTTCATATTTCTTGCTTAGAATATGATTGTAATAGCTGGAGCTTGGAAAGCCACACCAGGATTCTGAGGGTAGAAATCACAAGCTATAGGATATCAGAAGAGCTCTGGTTTTTATGGCTTCCTGATATTCAGTCCTAAACTGATGTTGTGTTTTAATATTCACATTTATTGACTTTCCCTTGAGTGTCCACATGAGGTGCTCTGGATCAGAGAGAGATTTCTTATTAATTACCTTGCAGTAATAAAGTCTATGTCTCCACTCCCTCTTGCCCCAGGCCTCACTCCTGGAGAGACCTGGTGAAAGCTAGGCCAAATGTTCCAAGCTAATAGGCACTCCATAGGGGAAGAAAAGAGAATACATTTTCTCCACTTACATTCAGGAAAGAGACAGCCACTAGTGCCACAGAAAAAGAAGGGAAAAAAATTACTAAGGACGGTAAGGATCTTGAGTTCTCACTCTAACCTTTTGGAATGTAAGTGCATCTTTCCAGGGGCCACATAAACCACTGGTATTTTTTATGATTTCTATGACAAAGATGTCTCCAATGTCTGGAAATCCTCACCCAAGGGAGGAAAGGGGGAGAGAGAGAGAAAAAAAAAAGAAAGAGAGAGAGAGAGAGAGAGAGAGAGAGAGAGAGAGAGAGAGGGAGAGAGAAAATCTCCTATGCACACCCTGACAGGGGATCAAACTCACAACATAGGTGTGTGCCCTGACCAAGGATTCAACCTACCACCTTTTGGTGTACAGGACTGTGCCCTAACCATGTGAGCCAGTTGGCCAGGGCTGATCTTCATCTCTTTCATAATGGAAATTGCTCCAGTCTTCCTGATACCTAGGATCTTAAACTAACCCAGGTTGCAACTATTGCTTGGGGCACTCTATTAAAAAAAAAAAAAAAAACACAGATGTGGTTGTCACAAAGTAGTTTTATTTACTTCAAGCAAGGAGAGCAGGTAGGGGATTCATATCCAAAGTTCTGTCTCTCTGAAAGGAGGCTAAGCCATTGCTTATATACATTATTTGGTCAATTACACATTATTTTTTTCTTTGTGGCTGGCTACATTTATCTGGTTGAGTTCCTATCGGCTCATTCTATTCACAGCTATATCAGCAAAATACTATGCTACATTTTAACATTTAGCGAGCAGTAACATTTAGAACTACCCAGACCTTAAGACCCTTGTCCTATCTAATATAAGAATTTGGTTCTTTCTGATCAGGGCAATTAAGTAGAAAATGGCTAAATATCTAATTCTCATGGTAAGTGAAGAGTTTCAGGTTCATAGGGAAAGTGAATGCAAGCATTTCCAGTCTTTACATTATATACACATTCCTGACTGGGGAGGCTAAGGCATTTCTTAAGAGTACTGGGAACTACAGAAAACTCTTTCTTCACAAAAGGCTGTATCTAGACTTCTACAAGAGATAATAAGCCCTTATGTGTTGAAGCTACTATAATCACATTTTTATTATTAGCACCAAAACACAACTCCTAGTTGACACAATGGTTGACTTTAAGATAGCAAGAATTTAGATAAAATCCATCTTTCAACTTTCAGGAACAGTGCCCATGATAGTGCTAGAAGCACATAAAGTACTGAATACAGGACTGTTGAATGCATGAAGAAATAAGCAAATTAATAAATAACTAGTAAATGCCACCCAAAATAACTCACATTGCACAGCAAGCAAAGGTAAGCACATAGGACTCAACATGACTGTTGCCTAAATGGATGTTCCTGTTTTTACTGTTCTATTTGTTTTTTCTTGCTGTTCTGGTTTTATTTCAACTGTATTCCTACACATACTCCTTTTCCTTCTGAAACATTCAATCTTACTACCTCCAATATTCACCTAATTCAAAAGTCTACCTAAATATAGCTTTTCAGGGGCAAGTTGCAATGGTATTTTGACTTATTTTACTATTCACTAACCCTGCTTATTTAATTTTTTTGCAGAACATATCACATTGTACTTGCCTATCCTCACAGCTAGTTTGAAACTCAGTTAGGAAGAAGATGATGATTATGTTACAAGAGACTGAATTCCCAGAGTATAGTTCACTACCTGAATATATGCAGGGTCCAGCACAAATAATGCCTCCCTTTTATTACAAAATCATAAGCATGTAGTTCTGTAACATGACCACAATATCACACTCAAGCATGCCATGTGACATTTTAGGTGAAATGATCAAATTAAAACTATAAATTATTGCACTCATATTATTACCCTACCAACCATACTCAAGCAGATGTTACTTCTACCAGACTCTCTCTCTCTACATATATATATATATATATATATATATATATATATAATCTGTCCAGAAAAAGTCCAGCCATTATTAATATAATGAGAACAGTTTGTGCAATATCATGTAACCTGGCAGCCAAGGAGAGTGGGCTGGAATGCATCTGTGTGAACAATGATGACTTCACTGTCCTAGTCAGTGGGAATAATAGATGCCACTGAGTGAGCATGTGCACTGTGTGGCCCTTGCATTCAAAATGACTGAGCAAGAAAAGCAATGAATCTGTATCTGATTTTGTGTTAAGCTTGAACATTCCTCCTTGGAAAGTATTCAGATGATTCAGAAGGCCACAGCTATAGACAACTGGTGATTGGCAGCTTCATCACAACAATATGCTTTCTCATGAATCATGTCTCCTGCAGAGATTTTTGCTGAAACATCAAATCACCCAGGTGACTCAGCTCTCCTATAGCCCACATTTGGCACCCTGCGACCTCTGACTTCTCCAAAACTAAAATCACCTTTGAAAGAGAAGAGATTTCAGAACACTGATGAGATTCAGGAAAATACTATGGAGAACTAAAGGTGATTAGGAGAAATGTAAGAGGTTCCAACGTGCCTACTTTGAAGGGGACTGAGGCATCATTGTCCTCTGTACAATGTTTCTTGTATCTTGTATCTTCTTTAGTAAATGTCACTGTTTATCATATTATATAGCTGGATACCTTCTGGACAGACTATATATAAATATATATTTTTTCCTCAACACATGAATCATAATTTCCTAACAATAGTTAGCAAATGGTCTGCTGTGACTTTGGAAGCATTTTTTTGGAGTGCATTATTTTCTGGCCATGAATAATCATTGTCCCATGATTGTCTAGTTTGCAATATGGCAGTGGACAAAATTATTCTCTGCAAAAGAGACAGGAGCAGATGATACAGCCTTAGGCTTAAGAACTGATTTTCTCGTTCAAATGTTTCCTGATTGAAGACTGCACACCTAGGAGGTGAGATGAGAGAGCTATTTTATAAAAGTGTCCAGCAGACGTACAGCAGTAATTCCCACTGCATTCGTCACTTATTGAATTGCTCACATGCCAGAGGTATAATCCAATGTAAATGATCTCATCACCCATCAGTAGGAAGGCTCACAAATCCAACTTGGCCTCAAGCTAAAACTTGACATTTCAAGGTTCTCAAATTCACAGTAAGTAAGCCGTGTATTGATGACTTCCAAACATCTCATCTGAAACGGTCCCAGCTTTTGAGAAATGCAGGTGTTTGGGATCCAGAAATAGAAGTTGCCAGCTGCCCTTGAGATACTTGGGGCACAGTTCCATATTTCCTGCCCTTGATTTGGCCCTGAGAAGGGAACATTTTGTGCAGGAAATAATAGAACTGATACCATTTGCATTCTGTTCATACAAATACTAAAGAATAAAATGTAAAAGGTTCATTTGAAAGTATCCCTTCTAGCAGTTTCACTGGTAATGCTGTGTGTGGGAGGACATAAGTCATTCTCAGCCAAGAAATCAGAAGAACACAAAGAATAATCAGATTGGCAGAGAACTTGAGAAGCCACCTATGCATGAACCCACTCTAAATAAAGCGTCATTGAACTTGAAGTAAATGCACTAGCCTTTCCAAGTCTGTGTTTTTTGGCTATGACAGGAGAAGAGCAGGCTAAATTGCTGTAAACCACCCTTCGATGTTTAACATATTCTGATTACAAATTCTGAACAAAATTACATTGAGAATCACTTTATATGTGGCCTGAATTGATTATCCGCTCCATTAATTTCTTGTAAATAATGTGGTACATTTGATAACACTTGAGTTTGTCATGTACACATATGATCTAGTAGTCCTTCCCAGCTGTGAGATGTTGGGCCCAACACTTATTCTCCTTAGGTTTCAGATTTTTCAACTATACATGGATACAAATATAACTTTTCTGTGTGTTAGGTGGCAGCTAGGACTGATTGGCCAGAGAGGAAATAGAGGGGGTCCCTGGCCATTACAGTCTAACAAAGAACTTGCTACAGAAGGATAGAAGCAAAAGGGAGATGTGTCTCACCAATTAATTCAGCAGTCCCTAGTCTGGTTTGATAAGAATACCAGGTGTCTTGAGCATCACAAGAAAAATAGCACAGGTGAAGGGGTGTTCTTCAGATTGTGCTGGGAAAGGAGGGCCTCTGTAACCTTCTTACTAAGATTACCAGGTGTCCTTAATATCACAAATAGAAATAACACAGGAGGAGGGGGACCCCTGGAGATTCTATGCTGGGAAAGGGAACCTTTGTAACATCACCAACTAGACAGAAAGCCTTTAGTAATTTAAAAAAAAAAAAAAAAGCCTTTGTACTGATCCCAAGGTGTATAAAGGGGAGGAGGAAGGACACCTCTGGAAGCTACCTAAGGTATATAATCCCTGAGCCCCAACAGTCAGAGTACTTAGATTAGCTAAGTACCCACTTGTAGCATTGGCTCAAGTGTATGGAACAAACTCATCAACTTACTAACCTCTTTCTTTCCTCTATACGTGGGTCATGGAGACTAGCTGAGTGCCTGCTTGCAGGTTTGTGCTCATGTGTGTCTCATAAATAAACTTGCAGTCTCATTTCCATTTCCACTATGTGTTTGTCTCTCACTAGAACCCATGTCTTGGAGTGAGACAGGAACCAAGGCAGGGGAGGGGGCATCCTGACTCGGGTCTCTCCTACGTAACACACGGCGTTAAAAATTAAATTAGATTATGTTAAAACATATCTAGAGAGAATGAATTTTTAGAGATGTTAAATCTCTTTGCTATTATTCCCCTAAAATTTTGTATTTTTAAGCACCTAAATACATATATAAACATTATGATAAATAATTTTTATTACATATTTATTTTTCATTGGATTTTGTTTTTTTACCATTGCTATTTGAATTTTCTCATTTCCTTATCTTTTGGTTGCAATTTATATCATTTCTTTATTTTACAATATTATTCCACAGTGTTAAGTTAATTATTATTAGATGTAAATGACATATAATCAATTTGAATTACCTGAAGAAAAGGGGGGGCAGGTATTTATTGGAATGGCATTGCAGCGACCTAACAAAGGAAAATCAATGAGAACTAAATAGCTCATGGCACATGGTTTTAATCTTAATATCTCTCCTTTTTTCTCTCTTTCTCTTCCTTTCTCCACTCTTCCCTCTTTCCTTTACTCCCCTCTGGCAGAGCTTTCTTATATGCTGCCCTCTCCACATTGTACCGAACGTGGTTGCTGGCAAGTCCAGTCATAGTGTTACAACTACTAAACCTGGTATAGAGATCATGTGATAGAAAAAAAATAGAATTTGTCTTTACTAGTTTCAGTATTTAAAAAAATAACGCAAGGAAGTATTCTGATTGGCTTGCTTTAATCACAAGTTTACTCTCTGGACCAATCACTGAAGTGGGAGCTGTGATCTTACAATTGGCTGAACCTGATACACACATCCCCTGTAGCAAGGGTGTCCAACCTCTTGGTGCCTCTGAGCCACACTGGAAGAATAAGAGTTGTCTTGTGCCACACATTAAATACACAAACACTAATGAAAACTGAAGAGCAAAAAAAGATGTGTGCATAATTTTCATGATATCCATCACCACAGAAAAGCAAAAAAAGTCTTCATGTAAAAACCCTAATTATGCAGTGGGTCTTATGATAATCTTTTAAAATCATTGAGCAGGTCTTAAGTTTGTGATTACTAATATAGGAAATGTACATATCTAAGTGATAAAATATCATTGATTTTTAAAGTATATTTTTATAATAAAAGTAAAAGAAAAGAGGGCAACATAAAACTAGTGGGATGTTTGACATTGTATTTGAGAAAATAGTGCATCGATATCTAGTTTGATAGAAGTCGTTGCAATTCTCAGGGCATTCTCAAGGTGCTCATCAGATACTTTGATTCTAATTTTATTCTTAATGTGTTCCATTCTTGAAAATAGTTCATCACAAATGTAGGTTCTTGCAAATAGTGATGACGTGAATAAGGTGTGATAGTGAAGCAAGGGCTATTTGTCTCTAGGAAGATAGGACCCATAAAAGTCCAGTAAAGAAGCACAATAAAATTTTTCTTTAAGTTGAATATAAGTTTGCAGCTCTATGTATTCCATTTGAAAATTGGCAGGTAACATATTTATGTTGATGGAAAATGGAGTCACAGATATAGCAAAATATTGATTGTTTTCCCAGAAATCTTTAAATCTGTTTTCAAATTCTTGCATCAAATCGAAAAACAAGACTGAATATTTTTCACTATTCACAGGACTGTGTTTAGCCAATGTGTCAAAATGCATAAAATTGTTTGCTTTAATTTGAGCTTGCCATAATTCCAGTTTCATTTGGAATGCTGTTATGGTTTGAAACATGGTATTGGTAAGTTGGTTTTCACCTTGAAGATGCATGTTTAACTCATTTTAAATGAGTGTTTAAATCCACTAAAAGTGCTAAATCTATAAGCCGTTTTCCATCATCAAATTCTGGCACCAATTTGTTTTTTGATACCATAAACAATAACATTGCAAACCATAAAATCTTTTCAACATTTGGCCTCAACTTAGCCATCTTACCTCTGGAAAGTAAATGATGTCACCATAGTCAGCATCAATACTTTTAAGGAATTCCTGAAATTGGTGATGATTCGGTCCCTTGGCTCTCATGAATTCATCTTGATGATGATTTGCATGGCGTTATATGATGCAGACCTTGGCTTGTGGGATCCGCCACATTGTGGATGAGATACAAGAAATTCACATGGACTACTGAGTCTTGTGGGGGAAAAGGGATGGCATGGCTTCTCTCTCAAGAGGAGAAAAAACCTCGGCCCTTGCCTTGACAACCTTCTATTGCTTTTCTGGGCACATTACATGATGGTCCTCATTTACTATGCACAGGTTCACTTTAGCTGGTTACCTTTTACAGACAACAAAGGAGTTGCTGCTGCTAATCACATCACAGAAGAAGGATATTTGCATTTGCAAAGGGAAAAGTGGTTGAACCAGTTAAACTCCATACTGGGGAGGCTTAGCACAGACTTTAGGAAGTTACAGTAAGCACTTGCTGCCTCAATTCAGGGTGAGGGAGTTTTAGCAAAAGAAAGTCTCAAAGCGGCCTAGGTACAATTCAGGCCTGATTCCCCAAGGGAGAACTTATCTGTGGGTGTGGATCCTGTGCATCTCTGAGTGGGAGCTGAGCCCACACTGCACTGAACAGTCTCCTATAGTTATCCATTTTTAAAGCTTTTGTGCATAAATTTTCTTGATGTACTATGCAATGATACTTCATCAAACGTGAGTTTTGAGCAACAATTGCACCATCTTCTATTACTTGTACAAATCCCTCTTACTTATCTACCATTGCCAGGGCATGTTCAATAACTAAACCAGATATGTTGGCAATGGACAAAGAAAATCTCTTTAACATATTTTTTTACTGCTTTGTATAAATCTCTTGCTTTAGTTATATCTTTTTATGTCACTAAAGAAGCCACTTCTTCAGTGACATTATATTCATCTGATCAATACCTCTAGTAAAAATGACAAGTTGAGCCACATCTGTAGCATCATTTCTATCATCCATTGCCAAAGCATAAAATTTAAAATTAGCAGCTTTACTCTCCAAATTTCTTCCAATAGATTTTCCAGTTTCTTCAATTTGCTTGGCTATAGTCTTGTGAAACAAACTGATTTTAGAAATATCCCCCTTTTTTTCAGGGCAAATTGTATCTGCCATATTTTCTGTACATTGCTTAATAAATTCACCTTCAGTAAATGGTTTTGATTTTTGCTATTAAATATGCTACCACATAACTAGTTTTTAAAATGGAATCTGCCAGCATTGTAACTTTTTGAAAAAATTTTTGTTGAGAAGACAGACTTTTTTCAGTTTGTCTATTTTGTCCTTATGACACAATCCACCCTACACATTGAATTTGGGAGCATGTTTTTGCATATAATGCCTTTCATATTATAGTCTTTGAAAACTTGAACAAATTCCCTAAAAATTAAGCAGAATACCTTACTATTTACCTCAATAAAAAAGTAGTCATCTGTCTAGTTTTCATTGAACAATCTTCCTTCATCCGTAATTTTTATTTTCTGTTTTTTTTTTTTCTTTTGAGAAATTGTAGAAGCCATTTTAGGATTTAAAAAATAATAATAGATAAGGGACTTTATTTACTTTTATTATGAAAATTAATTGACAGGAAAATAGAAAGCAAGGTTGGGGCCCTTCCATAGCCTTCTCAGCTGCCTAAGAAGAGCAAGGTGGAGGGCCATGTGTGAGATGCTGCCAATGTGTGGAAGTACCTTTAATAATGAAAAAGAATGCTTACCTGACTTCTAAATAACATTAAATGCCTAATGTTGCAATGGTAGGTGGAAATATTATTAATAATAGCTGCCTCATTAAGTCAACACAAGCACATATAACATCTGATGGTGTCAATTCTACTGTCTGCACTTGGAACATAACACACTGGAAGCACCACACTGTCATAAAACTAAAGCTGTGCATGTGTAGAAATAGTGAGAACATACTTACACTTGTTTTACATGACATTGCAACAAATAATCACGAAAAAAATCTCATACTCTTTTAAGTAAATTTATGATTTAATGTTAGGCCACATTTATAGCTATCCTGGGCTGCATGTGGTCCCCGGGCCACAGGTTGGACACCCCTGCCTTTTAGCAAGTGTAGGGCAGAGCCTCTTACCATAAAAAGTGGGTAAAATATTATGACAAAGAAAACAAGTGTTCTTGTATATGCTAGAAGTAACTAATTGTAATCCTATTGGTGGACCTAAGAGGGAAAAAGCTTAACTTAAATCAAATAATAACTCTATTTACAAGAATCATACTTTGTGATTTCATTATAATTTGTAAATTGTGATTTGCATAAAGCATAGACATAAAATTGTTGCATCTGTTATTAAATGCTTTTCTCTTCTCTTTTTCATACAGTAAAGGGAAAAAAATAAATATAGATGGCCACTTGTAGAAACATGTCTAATTTCAAGAGCACAAAAAATACTATTTTATTTCTCTGAATGTTTTCAAACTAAAAACTAAATTCCTTTTAATGGGTAAATTTAATAGTCATATAGTTAAAAAAAAAAAAAAGACTATCCTGGAGGAGCTTTCTCACTGAGAAATTCAAATAAAAGGAGAAGTGGATGAGTTCAGTTCTTATCCATAGAACAACTTTATAAAAGAGAAAGAAGGGAGTCTATACAGGGTTCCTGAAAAAAAGTGGCATGAGGTAAACAATTAGAGATATAGTTAAAGATTTGGATTGCAATGGAAAAAGACTGTCTTATTAATTGGCTGAAAATAGTTCAGTCCATTAACAACCAAAAATGCAATGAGGTGTCCAAAACTATTGCTCATTTTCTAATTAAACCTGAAACTATTTTTGTGAAGTGTCTAGGAGCCAGCAATAATTATCCCTATTTCATGAATACAGGAACATGGTATCTTAGCAGTGAGACAGTTTAAGTGTGCAATCAAATCAATGACACTTAAGAATAGATGCAAAAGGTAATGATTAGAGTGTGCCTTTTTCTTTGCATATAGGAATGACAATAAATAGGCAAAGCAGCTGGAGTATGGCAGACAGAAAGTTGGTTTGAAACCAGAACACTTAAAAATTAAGTGGTATGAGGTATACAAGTAGAGATATGATTGAAAACTTGAATTACAATAGAAAAAGATTATCTTATTAATTGGCTGAAAATAGTTCACCCATTAATAACCAAGGATTCATTGAGGTTTCTGAAACTATTGCTCATTTTCTAATTAAACCTGAAACTCATAAGAACCAGAACTTGGGGAAGTTAATTACATTATCTGCATTACCTATGAATTAGAAGAAACAGTAATCACTTTATGGAGATAACTAACTGAGAACACAAGTATCTTGATGTGATGGATTGGTGTTGGTGAACCAATTGCTGTGAGGAGTGCTCACCTGGATTGATCAAGACTAGGATGTCATTTCAGGGCTCAACCTTAACTGTTGACATTTTCCAAGGCTTTATAAGATTAATTCCCATGAATATTGCAGCTCCTAATCAAAATTTGAGTGCTCTGAAGTATGGAATCTCCCTATTGAAATAAGATGTCCATACCAAGTGTCTTTTTTATTTTTAGATAAGAACATTTGGGAAATACTTTGAGGACTAACCTGGGTAAATTTTAAGCCAACTATCTTGACTCTTTTATTTTACAGTAAAAGGCAATGAGGCCCAGAGAGAGTATATGATATACCCAAGTTAATAAATTGATGAGGGTTAAGATTGAATTGTCTCTCTTTAAGATTAAAGCCCTATCACACATCACATGATATTTTTAAAGACAAAGTTCTTTCAAGTATAAAAAGATGGTAGAGTTGAATTTCTCTTGGCCACCCGTAAAATAAAATGCTCAGGATGGGCTGCCTGAGCCAGCTTTCTCTCTCCTTGGTAAAAGCTAAACTGTCAAGAAGTCTGAAGTATAGTATCTACTGTTGCACCCTCTGCAGTACAGAAAATGGTGTAGAAGAGAGGCAGAATTGTGCCAAGGTGTCAACCAAAACACCTTGCCAAAGTAAGTAATACACAGACTTGTCCAAATTGTTCAGCCTAACACATTAGAATTCTGTTTGGTGCTTGAAGTCAAAAGCTTTGAGTTAGTAATGCTCATTTGTGCTGATTTCCCTCTTATGTGTATAGCTTTCCTTCAGGACCAATGTAGAAATGGGTCAATATCAAGAATAAGGTAATCCTTGATCCAAGGCTAATACCAACTTAAAGTTCTAAATAGAATCAACAGACACAAAAACCCCTGGTGAAATGTGAAGCACGATCTATAACTTCACTTAAACCCACATTTTCCCTTAAGCTCTCTCAGTTCTCTCCATAAAGATGAAAGTGATACATTTTAATTCCCATTAACATTTTCATACTGAGCCAAATGCACTTCCACTACTCAGAGAGTACCACTGGCTAGGCAGGTATTCCCACATATAACTGCACCAAGGACAGAAGGCTAGTGAAGTCATATTAATAAACCAAACCACCAAATCTAATGACCTGATGTCATAAAATTTTCCAAATGACATAATGCTTTGTAAAATTAATCAAAGTGATTCTTTTTCTGATCATTCTGTTACACTTTGTCTTCCTTCATTCAGTTCATGCCGCTTGGGAGAGGGAATGAAAGCACGAAATGAAAAGGTGAACTCTCAGCCTTTAAGTTTTAAAATATGTGAGAGAGACAAATTTTGGAGAGTAAAAAAAAACTTTTAAGTTGTGAGAAACTTGGCTTTGAGTTACAAGACTAGAATCCTGACAGTTTAAGAAATAAAGTCAATAAAAAACAATATAAATAGAACAATAAATGGCCAATTTGATAATTTTTCCATGAACTCATACTAAATGAAGATCTAGAATTCAAATTGAGATAAAGCAAAGAGAATGAGAACTAGATTTAGCCACCAAAGGAAACTGTACCATGTCTTTCTATCACTTCTTCTTCCGACTGATTTTCCCAGGGTCAGCTATGTACTGAGATTCCTAAATGAGTTTTCAATTCCAAGAACACAAGCAACTTCTGCACCTCAACCTGGGAAAATTCCTGGGACTTGAGAAATCTCGATAAATGTTCTTTTGCCGGTATGGCATAAGGACCAATGTAAGTTTCCTAAGGCTGCTGTAATGAAGTACCACAAACTGAGTAAATTAAAATAACAGATTTGTACTTACCTCACAGTTCTACAAGATAAATAAGCAAAATTGAGGTATCAGCAGGGCCTTTCTCTCTCCAACAGTCTGAGTAGCATCTTTCCTTTCCTCTTTGTAGAGTGCTGCTGGCCAGCAGTTCTCGGTGTTCCCTGGCTTTGTTGATGCCACTTCAACCTATGCTTCTGTAGTCACATGGCTTGCTATTTCCCTGCATGTCTGCCTTCACTTTGACTTCTCTTTTCATAACTTTTAATTTTTCTTCTTTTTTCTTTTTTTGAATTACATTTTATTGATTATTCTAATTTTCCTCTGTGGACCCCCTTCACCCAGCATCCCCAGCTCCCTCAGGCTATCCCCATACCATTATTCATGTCCATGGGTCATGCATGTAAGTTTTTTGGCTACTCCCTTTCCTATACTGTACTTTAAATCTCCATGGCTATTCTGTAACTACTTATTTGTACTTCTTAATCCCCTCACCTCTTCACCCATACCCCACACTCACCTCCCATATGACAACCATCAAAACTCTCTCTGTATCCATGATTCTTTCTCTGTTCTTCCTGTTTGCTTAGTTTGTTTTTTAAATTTAATTGCTGATATATATGTATTTTTGCAATTTTATTGTTCACAGTTTTGATCTTATTTTTCTTAAATATGTTCCTTTAACGTGTCACATAATAATGATTTGGTGATAATAGATTCCTTTGGTTTTTTTCTTGCCTGGGAAGATTTTTTATCTGCCCTTCTATTATAAATGATAGCTTCGCTGGGTACAGCAATCTTGGCTCTAAGTCCCTGCTTTTCATGACTTTGAATATTTCTTGCCAATCCATTCTAGCCTGCAATTTCTTTAGAGAAATCAGCTGGCAGTCTTATAGGAACGCCCCTGTAGGTAACTAACTAATTTTCTCATGATGTTTTTAAGCTTCTCTCTTCATCTTTAATCATTGGCATTTTAATTATGATGTCACTTGGACTGGGCTCTTTGCATCCATCTTGTTTGGGAATCTCTGTGCTTTCTGGGCTTACATGTCTATTTCCTTGACCAAATTAAGAAATATTTTTCATTATTTTTTCAAATAGATTTCCAATGTCTTGTTCTTTCTTTTCTCCTTCTGGTACCCCTGTGATGCAAATGTTGGATATCTTGAAGTTGTTCCAGAGGCTGCTTATACCAGGGGTGTCAAACTCATTTTCAGTGGGGGCCACATCAGCCTCGCAGTTGCCTTTAAAGGGCCGAATGTAATTTTAGGACTGTATAAACATAACTTCTCCTTAACTAGGAGCAAGGAGCTTGGTGCTGCTCCTGGCTAGAAACAAGGTGTGTTGGGTTGGATAAAACAAGGTGGAGGGCCAGATTCCACCCATGGGCCTTGTTTTTGCCACCTGTGGTTTATACTATCCTCATTTTTTAAATTCTTTTTTCTTTTGTTGTTCTGATTGCTTGCTTTTTGCTTTATGTTTCAAATCATTGACTTGATTTTCAGCTTCATCCACTCTACTGTTGTTTCTATGTAAATTGTTCTTTATTTCAGTTAGTGCCTCCTTCATTTCTGACTGGGGTTCTCACTAAGTTCCTGGAGCATCCTTATAAACAGTATTTTGAACCCTGCACATGATATATTGCTTATCTCCATTTCATTTAGCTTTTTTTGTGGAGTGTTCATCTGTTCTTACATTTGGGCCTTGTTTCTTTGTCTATTCATTTTAGCAGCCTCCTTGTGTTTGTTTCTATGTATTAGATAGAGCTACTACAATTCCCTGTCTTGGTAGGCTGGCCTAGTAGGTATCCTATAGGGTCCAGTGGCACAGCCTTCACTATCACCCAAGCTAGGTACTCAAGGTTTGCCCTTGGTGTAGTATGGTGTAGGAGTATACCATCCTCTTGTAGATGAGCCTTGATTGTTGTTGTCATATCAAAGGGAGGGATTTACCCAGGGCAGTCAGCTTCAAGGACTGGCTGTGACCACTGACCATCAACCTCTACCCTCTGTGGAGGATCAGCTGTGCAGAAGCAGGGTGGTGGTGTTCTAACCTGGTCTGTAGCTGTCCACTGGTGTGCTGGCCCTGAGGTTTCCTGGGTGGCATAGGCCAAGGTCATCCCCCACCTGTGTGTTGTCCAGAACCACCCTGCTTGATCTATAAAGCAATCTGAGATGGCTACTACTTGTGCTGGGCTTGGAGATTCCCAGGTGGAGCTAAATCTAAGCTGGCTACTGCTACTGCCAGGTCTGGGGCTGAGGCCAGCTATTGCTTGTTTTAGATGATTAGGAAGTTGTGAAGCATGAGCCAATACTAGCCATTCATATGGAAAAACAGCTTGTGTGAGCCTATAAGTTGAGTGGGGTAGAGTCTCTGGGGATCTCCAAGGCAGGTCAAATTTTTTTTAGCCAGGTTGCTGGAGTCCCAGATACAGCACCAGCTTGCAGGCTTTATATATCTGTGTTGGGGGAAGGTTTAGAAAAGGGACAATGGCCTTTGCTTGCCTTAATGCCAGACACTTCAGTTTCTCCCAGTATGGCATGGGTTTCTTTCAGGCTTCTACTCTGGTGCTGGAGATTAGAGGGAGGGAGTCTGAGTAACTGAGTCCATGTTTTGGTTCTTTAAGAAGAACTGTGTGGGGCTCCAGAGTTTCTTCCAATGTCTCAATCCCCTCTGTTTTTTTGCAGCCAGAAGTTGTGGGGACTTATATTCCTGGCACTGGCACTGGAACCCTGGGCTGGGAGGCCCGGTATGGGGCTGGGTCTCCTTACTCCCAAGATATCCCTCTCAAATTTTATCCATCACACATGGGTGAGGGACCAGACCATTCTGTGTCTGTTCCCATCCTACCAGTCTAGATGGATGTTGTTTATTTAATTCGGTAGTTGTGAGACTTCCATTCAACTCTATTTCTGACAGTTCTGAGTGATGGTTGTTCTACATTTTTGTTGTAATTTTGATGTAGTTGTGCAAAGAGATAAGCTGTGTCTGCTTACACTGCCATCTTGACCAAAAGTTCCCCACTTTGACTTCTTGTAAAGACATCAACCTTATTGGATTAAGGCCCACTATAATGATTTCATCATAACTTGATCACATCTACAAAGACCCTATTTTCAAATAAAATTACATTCACTGGTACTGGGATGTAAGACTTCAACATATCTTTTGAGGAACACAATTCAACCCATAAAGTACCATGGAATAAAAATAGTTGTCTGATACATCTATACAAAATTTCTTAGACAACCAGAGAGCTTTCAGTAGCCCATAGAAAAACTTGAGACATACCACTTATTTACATACCTCCTAATTGTGATGGGAATGTGGTGAAATAAGGCTGGAACTAGGGAGAACTTACCATCAAGATAAAGTGCACTTGACTACCTTTCATGTACCTAGAGATCATTTGAGACCATGGATCTCTCAGCAGATGGAACCATACAGATACCAAGACCCACAATCAGATGGATGGTGTAAATTTAAGAGGCTGTCAGGTTGGATAGATGATTGAAAATCACATTGTCCTACTCAATTCCATTGGTGACTTGATGCTACTTGCAGCCCTCCAGAAAGCAGATTTTAGAGGTACCCTAGAGATAAATTGGAAGAGAAAAAACTTTGAATCCACCAAAAAGCATTCAACACAATGAATGAATTTACCTCAGGTTGACTAATATTAAATATTTTCCCACTAGATAAAATGAGAAGCTGTAAAAAAGAAGTATCAAGTTTGAGGGAACAAAGAAAGTGACATTTCTTGTCAACATTAACTTGTGAACTGAGAATTATACATGTCACCTATTTAATAAAGGTGGAAAAAGTCTCTGGGACTCCCTGGGCAAGCTTACATCAGTACAAAAACCGTGTTCCATAGGACATGTTGTCAATGTAAAAAAGAACACAGTAGACTGAAACACTAAAACATGGAGACCTATAATTTTACAGGAATCCTGTAGACTCTAAAGTGTGTATCACAGAAGTAAAGACTATAATCAAACCTGGTTGCTTTTGCTCTGGCAGAACCTATCATTTTCATTTTGACAAAGGAAGATCGTTTGCACTACATTGATCAGAATACAGTTTGAAAGGCACATTAATTGTACACACACTGCTTGCTTGCCATGAAACTATGAACACTATATAAGGGATGAAAGATACCATAGTTTGATGTGTATGATGTGCACTCATGTTTTTGGCCGAAACTTTCAGGAAAAAAATCTTTCAATTTAATTTTTAATTCAATTATTTATTTATTTATTTATTTGTATTTAGATACTTGTTTTTGGTATTATAAAGGAATTTTAGCATTTATTTTTTAACATAAGGTTTTCATTATTGCTTTCTAGAATAACACTTTTAACGTATAAGTTTAAAAAGAATTAAAAAGCATTTATACAGATGTAGAATTAGTACTCTCCATGTATAATGCACATCCTTATTTTTCCTAAAAAAATTGGGCAAATGAGCACATTATACATGGCAAAATATGGTACATGTTTATAAGTGCATTTGCCTGAAATGTTATATAGATAAAACCACAGACGTTTTGCTTATAAGGAGAATAGATTATAAGAGGAATAGATTTAAATATAATAAATCTTTGTCTCAGATCTTACTAGCTCATTGATCTTGGGTAGGTTACTTAATGTTCATAACCTTGGTGTTCTAAGATGCCAAATGTCTATAATAATAGTATTAACCTCACATAGTCATGAGGTTTAAATGAGAAAAGACACGTATAACACTTAGCACAGTAATGGACACATAGTAGACATCCCATAAATAATTGTTATTATTTCCATACACTTTTTACTCAACCAAATCAAGTGTTCCCTTGAAAATAACAAGGAAAATAAGAGATAGAGATTGATTTTTGTCCCAATTTTTTATTTATTAAATATATTTTATTGATCACACTATTATACTTGTCCCATCCCCCCTTTATTCCCCTCTACACTGAATACCCTCTCCAATCCACATCCCCCCAACTTAGTTCATGTCCATGGGTTGTACATATAAGTTTTTAGTTCTACATTTCCTATACTATTTCTTGACCTCCCCTATCTATTTTCTACCTACCATTTACTCTACTTGTTTCCTGTACTTTTCCCCCAACTCTGCCCTCCCCTTCCGCACTGATAACCCTCCCCATATAATAGTCATTTCTGTGCTTCTATTCCTCTTCTTGTTGTTTGCTTAGTTTGTTTTTGTTTAAGGTTCAGTTATTGATAGTTGTGAGTTTGTTGTCATTCTACTGTTCATACTTTTGATCTTTGATGAGGACACCAGCCAGCAGTGTCTGTGTAATTATGGATGAATTAAAATATACACACAGACTACTGAGTCTGGTGGAGGAATACAGATGACAGCATGGCTTTTCTCTCAAGAGGAGGAAAAGCTGCGGCCTCCACCATGACAGGCCTTTATACTAATCTCTCACATTACAAGCTGGTTCTCCTCCACTATCCTGGTTACAACTAAGAAGCCAATGTCCCTCATTACATCACAGAAGAAGGATATTAGCAAATGAATAGGCAGCCATTTACACTGGGCCCAAGGTTTAGCACTTGTAGGGTGAGGGGGTTTTAGCAAAGAGCAATCCTCAAAACAGCCTAGGTATATTTCAAATCTAATTACCCATGAGAGAACCTATCTGTGGGTATGGGTCCTGTGCATCTCCAAGTGGGAGCTGGGCCCATACTACACAGAAGGGTCTGCCACAGATCTTCTTCTTCTTAGAGTAGTTCCTTTAACATTTCATTTAATAAGGGCTTGGTGTTGAGGAACACCTTTAACTTGACCTTATCTGGGAAGCACCTTATCTCCCCTTCCATTCTAAATGATAGATTTGCTGGTTAATCTTGGAGGAAGGTCCTTGATTTTCATGATTTTGAATACCTCTTTCCAGCCCCTTCTTGCCTGTAGGGTTTCTTTTGAAAAATTAGCTGATAGTCTTATGGGAACTCCTTTGTAGGTAACTCTCTCCTTTTCTCTGGCTGCTTTTAAGATTCTCTCCTTATCTTTAATATTTTATAATTGTGATGTATTTTGGTATGTGCTTCCTTGGGTCCAACTTCTTTGGGAGTCTCTGAGCCTCCTGGACTTCTAGAAAGTCTATTTCCTTTACCACATTGGAGAGGTTCTCTTTCATTATTTTTTCAAATAAGTTTTCAATTAATTGCTCTTGTTCTTCTCCTTCTGGCACCCCTATGATTTGGATGTTGGAGCATTTAAAGTTTTCCTGGAGGTTCCTAAGCCTCTCCTCATTTTTTTGGAATTTTTGTTTCTTTATTCTGTTCTGGTTGAATGTTTATTCTTCCTTCTGCTCCAAACTGTTGATTTGAGTCCCAGTTTTCTTCCTGTCTCTGTTGGTTCCCTGTACATTTTCCTTTATTTCATTTTTCATAGCCTTCACTTTTTCCTGTATTTTGTGACCATACTCAACCATTTCTGTGAGCATCCTGATTACCAGTGTTTTGAACTCTGCATCTGATAGGTCAGCTATCTCTTCATACTTTAGTTGTATTTTTTTCTGGAGCTTTGTTTGTTCTTTCATTTGGGCCATTTTTTTTTGTCTTGGCATACCTGTTGCCTAGTAAGGGGTGGAACCTTAGGTATTCCCCAGGGCAGGGCAACCCATATTGCTGTATTGTGGTGCTGTATGTGGGGAAGGGGTCCAAGAGGGAACAATGCCACTTGATCAGCTCTGGGCCAGCTTTCAGTCACTTCCCCCTGTTACCCACAAACAAATTTTGCCCTGCTGGTGCTGACTCCCCAGGTGGGTGGGTTTTTGTACATTCTAGGACCCTGTGGGGCTCTCCAGTGAACTCTTCTGTGTGGCTGGGAATTTCTCCTAGTGCAACAATCCTCAAAAGGTTTTTTCAGTCAGAAGTTTTGAGGCTTTATTTCCCCCTTACTGGAACCCTGGGTTGCAGGGTCTGTTTAGCTCCCTGGTTGTTCCTCCTTGTTTAACCACATGCAGATGTGGGACCACCCACTCTGCCAGCCACCACCTCACTTGCCCCAGTACTCCAGCTGCCATCTGCTGTAAGTTCTCTCCATCCAGCTGCCCACATCGACCCCTCCTGCCAGTCTGGATGGAAGTTTCTTCATTAACTCCTTGGCTGTCGGACTTCCATACAGTTCCATTTTCTGTCAGTCCTGATTGTTTTCTGTTTTTAATGTGTTTTTGTCCTTCTTTCAGTTGTGTGAGGAAGCACAGTATAGCTACATATGCCTCCATCTTTCCAGTTTTAGAATTATCTAATTATCTTGGGTTTGCCAATTAAGCTTCCAGTTCTTCACATGGAACATAACTTTTAGTAGGTTGGCTACTAGATGGCCTACAATAACATATACAGTTCTGAATTATATAGTTTGTGGAGATAGATAGTTGGTAGATGCCTTAGAGTCACATTCTAGCTCTATAAGATTTTAACAATTATCTCTTATATAACTAAAGACAGGAATAAGTAAAGAAATAAGACCCTGATCAGCCAAATGAGCTACTAAGGATTTCCTACTGTTCATTCACATTTTCCACAATCTCATACTCACCAACCTTGATACCATTGTATATGTATGTAGAAATATAGTAGGATAGAATATTATCCTTCTTTGGTATTAAATGTCAAATTAAAGTTTCAAACTAATCATGTAGTTTCTACTTCTAGTTCTGCCAGAATGTCATAGCTTTTCCTGCTAGTTCAAGTTTAGCAATAAATGAATTCTACTGTTGCTCCCTTATTTCCCTTTTAGTTATGTGGACTACAAGAATCCTGGTCAGTCTGACCTGAAGTCATCACATTCTTTTTTTTTTTCATACTTGTTTTTCCATTTCTGTTGAATCAATATGACCATTATCACATTGAAGTTGTCTATTCATGTCTGTCATCTTCTGAGACTCAGCAATGTGCAGCCAGGGCCCAGAATTTACTTACATTTATCCCAGGTGCTTATATAAAGCCTGGATAATAGTAATTAAGAAATATTTATAGAATCAATAAATAAATGAGCAGGTAAATTTTATTAAATTGAATCATATGAAATTGACTTTATGTAGTTAAAACAATATACAAAGATAGAACAAATTTCAACCTGCAGAGTAAATGTTAATTATAGACATAATTTCTAACTCTCATTCATCTTGGGAAGATTTCAATATTAATGAAAGTTTTTCAATTCTCAGCTCTCTTTTTTTTTCTTTCACTTAACCCCTTTCTTATTTCTACTTCAATCAAACTCCAGCACTATATCTTTATTGTTTTATGCTTTTATTCATAGAATAATTCATTTGAAAAATATTTTCAGCATATTTATAAGAGGGACTACACTGCACTCAAGGAATAAACTTTTGAATGCAACCAAATGTAATCCACGTTCTAATGGAGTCTTTAGCTTGTTTAGACAGATAATAGTCAAATAATCATAATCATATTTATAATGATAAGCTGAAAAAATGCTGTTTTAGTAAAATGCATAATAAAAGACACAATCCTATAGTGGGGGGTGTTATTTATCGTTCTCTTGAGAAAATGACTCAAGTTGAAAACTGAATGAGAAACTGAGTGAATTACACTTAAAACATACTGCAACAACACTTCTGTGTAGAAAAATTGAACCAAGCTTCACTCCACAGAATAAATCTAGCTTGCTTTTATATATTTAAATATTTAATAATAGATCATGACAGGGAGAAGATAATTTTTGACAGTGAACAGTATGTAGAAAGTAATTAGAAAGAAAATGGTATACATGAGAAAATGAGGAAGTTAGCATAACTGAAATTTCCTCAGAAAACTAAAAATGGAACTTTTTTTGACCCAGCAATTCCACTGCTGGGAATATACCCTAAGCATCCTGAAACATGAATCCAAAAGAACCTATGCACCCCAATGTTCATAGCAGCACAATTTACAATAGCCAAGTGCTGGAAGCAACCCAGGCACCCATCAGTAAATGAGTGGATCAAATAACTATGGTACATTTACACAGTGGAATTCTATCCAGCAGAAAGAAAGAAGGAGCTCCTACCCTTTGTGACAGCATGGATGGAACTGGAGAGCATTATGCTCTGTGAAATAAGCCAGGCAGTAAGACAAATACCATATAATCTCACCTATAAGTGAAAGCAAGCAAGGAAGTAAGCAAGCAAAATATAACCACAGACATTGAAATGAAGAACCAACTGACAATAACCAAAGGAGAAGGGAGAGAGGGATAATTGGTGAAAATAGGGGAAAGTCCATCAAGTAAGATGTAACAAGGACACATGGACAAAGCCAAAGGGGATAGATAGGTTTAATGGTGGGAGACAGGGATGGGTGAAGTGAGGGGGGTTTTGGGGTGAAAATGGAGACAAGTATACTTGCACAACAATAACAAAATTTTAAAAAAGAGAATCTTTTCATATGTCTATTAAACTCTGGGGAAAAAAGATCTCTGATAGGACAAGAAAGGTGTACAGAGAAATCATCTGGGATCTTACAAGACATTTTAAGTATTTTTATCATAATCTTCAAAGTGGTGGAAAGCTGTTGAGGTTTTTTTAGCAGGTGGATGTCTTAATCATAAATATGTTTTTATCACATCACTCTGGCTGTGTCATATATGATGGTTGGAGGTAAGCAATTTGAGAATTCAGTTAAGTGGACTATTGCAATAGTTACTATGTGAGATAAACTAGCATTAACTATGTGATGGTAGTGGTGGTATGGAGAGTACTATGTAGACTTGAGAAGTATTTACAATATACATTTAACAGAAGATAATGATGGATTAATTTTGGACATTAGGGTCAAAAAATCTTTCTGGGAGGAAATATAAAATCAGTTTTGGACATGAGGAGTTTGAGTTTCCCTTAAGACATGTAAATGGCGATGTTAAGCATGCAATTGGATACCCATATGAGGAACTCAGAGCTGAGGTCTGAGTTAAAGATATAGAGATCAATATAGATATAGATAGGTATAAGTATAGGTATAGGTATAGACATAGATATAGGTATTGATATTTGTGAAAGAAGTATGTGTGTGTATATGTATCTTTATGCCATAGATGATAATTGAAGAATATAAGGTGAATGAGACTGTCCAAGAAGTGTGTTTAAAGTAAGAAGAGAAGAGAACTTTGAGGAATTTAACATGCAGCAATAAGCCAGATAGAACTATATAAATGAAAATAAATAAGAAGGCTTCATAGAGAACAGAGGAGTCTCATGCCCTAGAAGCTTGTGGAAAACTAGGTTTTCAGAAGGTAGAATGCTCAACTATGTCAAATTTTGCTTTGGGATCAAGTAAGATAAGGACTATACAATAGCTGTTGAATATGGCAAATGTAAGCCATGAGTCAGCATAGAAATAGCTGTACTGAGTTGTGTTATAGGGGGAGTAAGCTAAGAGAAAATAGGGACTTCAAGTATAAACGATTCACTATTAGAAGTAAGGTCATTTACTAACCATGATGGGGAAAGGTTGCCAAAATATAAGGAGAATTAGAAAGCTTGAAATAGTCACAAAAATAAGAAAACAAGTTGAAAATGGAAATATAGTAGAATTATTATGCAATGTTTTGGAACTACTTGAAGCTAGTGATATCAGTCTGTTTTAGGGTATCATATTCTCCAATATTGCAATTGCTCAGATTTAATTAAATGTCAATCAAACAACATTCATTGATACCTTTTCCACAGCAGGGTAATATCAATACATTGGGGAATGTAAACATCAGGAAACTCAGACTTTTGTTTTTACTTAGCCAGGATAATTAAAACTCTATGTCTTGGGGTTCTCATTCTAAATTCAGTTTAAGTAGTATTGGAGTAGTCTACTAACAAATATCAATTATGAGCTCTGAAAAAAATATTAAAACATAGAGAACTCTTTAAAGGCATTGGGAAAGAAACAAAAACATTAAGAAAGTATAGGTAGTTCAAACTTTCCAAGAAGCTAAGTGGCACAGGGTGAGAGCTATGTTAATGTGGCTTTTGGCCTGAAAGGATTGGACAGACACATAACAAAGGGTTCCTTCAACTCAAACAGAAAGCTGTAGTCTTATTTACTTGAGGGGGTCTAAATACAAAGTTCAGGGCCACAAGGAGATTTGATAATTGAGGGATGAAATCCCAGAAATGATGGAGTCACAGGATGGGGGAGGCTAATAACTTTATATGGAACTCCCCATAAATATTTGAAACACTCCTGAATTGTGTATGGGAGGAAAAACCAAGGACCACAGCTGAATCTGGACAGAGATTTCAACTGCTACCCATCATAGAGGAGATGGGAAATTTAGTATCACTAACTTAGACTGGCTTTGAAAACATCTTAAAGTTTTCATTAATACATAAAATGGGTTATGTCTTAGGAATCAATACTTTGATAAAGGACTAAGGATCTGCCTAAATATTATGGATAAAACTTAAGTCAATCCATCCTAGGAAGTGCTAAAGCAAGTCTCTACAATTTCATGGTAATTAGACAATAATTTTTATGTACCTGCCAATACAAAAGTCAACACTTTTATAGGAGATAAGTTCTCTAAAATATATCATCTATGTCCACCACACAATAAAATATAAAAGAGATAGAGCATTAACTACCACAGTCAAGGGAAAAGCAATCAACACACACAACAACAAAGTTTTAAAGAATTCATATTTTAGAATTGCCATACAAGGAATTCAAAAAGGTATCATTTAAAAACTTTTACAATGCAAATAAATTAAGATGTCAAAACTAGTGAACAGATTGAAAATTTAATCCCCCAAATGAGAAACAATGAAAAGAAATATAACTTGATTTATAGTATTAATAGAATAGCTGAAATGAAAATTCACTACATGAAATTAATTGGCAATTGAAGATAACAAAAAAATGCTCAATGAACTTGAAGACATATAAATTATCCAATCTAAAAGCCAGAAAGAAGAATAAAGAGAGAGAATGAAGAGAGAAGATCCTCAGTTACCTGTAGAGCAACATTAAACTAAATAACATATGTGGAATTGTTGTCTGAAAAAGAGATATATAGTGTCAATAAAGCAGACATTGTAGTCTAAAAAATAGTAACAAAGAGGAGGGCAAAGGAAAAAAAAATGAGACAGCTGTAATAGAATGACAATAATGATTTAATAAAAAAGATTTTAAATATTATGGTAAATGGTACTCAAATTAGAAAAAATTCCTGAAGTGATGCACAGATTTTTTGCAAATATATATATTTGTGTTTATGAAATTACTTTTATGATAATATGTACTAATTTTATAAAATGTAATATGTTTAAAAAAGCACAAGAAAGAAAATAAAAAACACTTAGCATATTACCACTCAGATAGAATAATGATATATTTTTGTATTTTATAAAATATAAAACATATATAAATATAAAAATGCAAATATTTAAAAAATAACAAGGACTTCCAGTTTCTGCTTCTACAGGAAAGGAGCTTAAAAGTCTCCACTCTGTCCTAACAACTAATAAAAGCTGAACAGACTGAAAAATCAAGATCTCTCCTTGAAGAAGGTAGGACACAGGCCAAAACACTGCTACCAATTTTAGATAGACAGGAGACACAGGGAGGTGCTGTTTACTAGAGCAGAGACTCACTAGAAGAAACCATTGTGGGAAGCTCTTCCATTGTACAAAAATCAGAACTGTAATTAATGAATGCTAGAGCTTTAGTGTGAAAAAGTATGAGAGTGAAAAATTTCAGGGGGACCCACTGATGGAGCCACCACAATATTGTGAGATTGACCTCCAGGAGTTAGAGTTCCTGCAATAAATACAGGAGAAAATTCCCTCATGCTTCCAGCAAGAAGAAGAGAAAAGGAACCATTTTGAAATATGTCAGAACGCTGTTCTTTTTTTAATTGATTGTTGAGATAGAGAGAAACATTGATTTGTTGTTCCACTTATTTATGCATTCATTGCTTACTCTTTGTACTCATGCCCTGCCTGGGGATCAAATCCACAATATTGGTGTATGGGGATGATGCCCCAACCAACTGTGCCACCCAGCCGGGAGCTCTCTTCTTCTTAATAAGGTCTGTACCCAGAAGAAAACAGTTAACCAGAACCTATACTTGGTGGGGTACGATCAGATACTACCTGACCCAGGGGGAAGAAAATTACCCAACTCCAGACCACACTAGTCATCCCGTTCTACCTAAAGTGGGGGGCAGGATGGAAACAGAGAAACACTTGTGAAGTTCACAGTCCTGAAGCAGAGGCTCTCTGAAAGATGCATACCTAATCATAAGACTATAGAATGCTTCCTCTACCCATCTATCTCACCATCACATTGCTAAAGTCCTATTTATAACAGTCCATTTACCTGATAAATCATGTTTGACTATCAAGAAAAAATGACAAGGCTTTCCAAAGGGCAAAAAACATAATTTGTAGAGACAGAAGAAGCATCAGAACCAGACCTGCAGAGATGTTGGATTTATCAAAATTGGAAATAAAAACAAAAAACAACCAACAGCTATGATGAGAATGCTAAGAGCTTTAATTAATAAAGTAGCATGTAAGAACAGAAGGACTAGGTAAGCAGAGAGATACAAATTCTAAGAAAGAATCCAAAAGAAACACTAGAGATCAAACACACTGTTGTCACAGAGATGAAGAATAATTTTGGTGGGCTTATTAGCAGACAAAACACAGCTGAGGAAAGAATCTCTGAGCTAAAGAATATATCAAGAGAATCCTTGAAAACCAAAAAGCTAAAAGAACAAAGACTAAAAACAAAAATATATGTAAGGGCTATGGAACCACTGCAAAAAGATTAGCATACACATAATGGACATACACCAGAAGAAAGGAAGGAACAACACAAAGAACTAAAAATGGAGAGATGTGACATATTCATGGATAAGAATACTCAACATTTTCAAGATATAGTTCTTTCCAAGTTGATATGTAAAATAAATGCTTCATAATCAAAACCCCAGCAAGTTATTCTGTGACTACTGAGAAACTAATTCCAAGTTTATATGGAGACACAGAGTATCCAACACAAATCATAAGAGAACAACAAAGTTGGAAAACTGACAGTAGTTGACTTCAAGATGTACCATACAATTACAGTCATCATCAAGATAGTGTGTTATTGGTAAAAGAGTAAACATTGGACCGATGGAACAGGATGGAAAGATCAGAAATAGGCCCACATAAATGCAGTCAGTTGATATTTGACAAAGGAGCAAAGTCAATACAAAAGAGCAAAGATAATATTTTCAACAAACTGCTAGAACAACTGAACATCACATGTGAAAAAATGAACCTAGACTCAAATCTTACACTTTTACAAATATTAACTTAAAGCAGATCATAGACAAAAATATAAAACTATAAAAATCCTAGAAGATAACAAGAGAAAACCAAGAAGACTTTTGTATGACAACGACTGTTTAGATATAATACCAAAGGTATGATCTATTAAAAACTAACTGATGACCTGGACTTCATCAAAATAAAAAACTTCCTCTTTGCAAAATTAGTGTCAAGAGAATGAGAAGACAACCACAGACTAGAAAATTATCTGCAAAAAGTACAACTGATAAAGGAATGTTATACAAAATACAGAAGGAACTCTTAAAAATCAGTAGTAGTAAAACAACCCAATTATTAATGGGCCAAAAACTTTAACAGACACTTCACAAAAACAAACAAACCAACAAACAAAGAACAACAAAAAAATGTGTGCGTGTGTGTACACATACACACAAATACAGGATATATAAATGTATGAAATGTTGCACATCATGTGTCATCAGGTAAATGCAAATTAAAACAGTAATAAGATACTACCTATACACCATTAAAATGGTCAAAATCCAGAATACTGACAACAGCAAATGCTGGTAAGGGTATAGAGCAACAAGATTTCTAATTCATTGTTGGTGGAAATGCAAAATGTTATAGAAGACCACTGGCAGTTTCTTACAAAACTAAACATACCTTTACCATACAATCTAGCACTCATGTTACTCAGTATTTATGCAAAAACATTGAAAACATATCCACACAAATACCTGCACACAGATGTTTATAGCAGTTTTATTCATAGATACCAACATTGGAAGTAACCAAGATGCCCTTCACAGGTGAATGGAAAAATAAAGTGTAGTACATCCAAGTAATGGAATATTATTCAGAGCTAAAAATAACTGAGCTATCAAGCCATGAAAAGGACATAGAGGAACCTAAAATACATATTAGCACATGAAAGAAGCCAATCTGAAAAGACTATATGCTGTATAATTCTAATTAGACTCATATGCCACTTAATGACAGGGATATGTTTTGAGAAATGTGTCATCAGGTGATTTCATCATTGTATGATCATAGAATATATTAAACTGTGGCAGACCCTTCTGCGTGGTATGGGCCCAGCTCCCACTCAGAGATGCACAGGACCCATGCCCACAGATAGGTTCTTTCGTGGGTAATCAGATTTGCAATATGCCTAAACTGTTTTGAAGTTTGCTTTTTGCTAAATCTCCCTCACCCTGTAAATGCTTACTGTAACTTTCTAAAATCCATGCTGAGCCTTGCAGGGACCAGTGTAACCCGCTGCCTATTCATTTGCTAATATCCTTCTTCTGCGATGTGATTAGGGTCATTGGCTCCTTTTGTTGTAACCGAGCTTGGTGAGTGAGAACCATCTTGTAATGTGAGAGGAGAGTTTAGAATAAAGGCCTGCCATGGTGAAGGCTGCAGCTTTTGCTGCCCTGAGAGAAAAACCATGTTGTCGTCCTTTTTCCTCCACCAGACTTGGTAGTCTGTGTGTATGTTTTATTTCATCCATAATGACGCAGACACTGCTAGTTGGTGTCCACAACACTAAACAAAACTCGATTTTATGACAAAAGAAAAAAGCAAACACAATATAACCAGAGACATTGAAATTAAGAACAATCTAACAATAGCCAGAGGGGAGGGGGAGGGGACAGTGGGGAGAAGGGTTTACAGGAACTACTTATAAAGGACACATGGATAAAACCAAGGGGGAGGGTGGAAGCAAAGGAGGGAGGTGGGTTTGATTGGAGTGGTGGGGAGAAAAATGCAAACAACTGTAATTGAACAACACTAAAGTAATTTTTAAAAAGACCTGGGAAAATAAATATATTGTTTCAGTAAAAGTATGCGAGCTATAAAACTAGACAGAGAAATAAAGGAATGAAAAATTAAAAAAAAAAAAAACACAACTCGATTTTATAGCCCACTACACACTTAGGTTATATAATGTGCCACAGCCGCGTACGTGGTCCACACTGACGGAAATGTCATTATACAGTATCTGACTATAAAGGACAATCTAGAAGAGGCAGAACAATGGAGACAGTGAAAACATCAGTGGTTGTCAGGGCTAGGGTGGAGATATGAAAAGGCAGAATACAGAATGTTTAGAGCAGTGAAAATAGTCTATGTAATATGTAACAATGAACAACTGTCATCATACATTTTCCCAAACCTATAGAGTTTGCAACACCAAGAGTAAACCTTAAGAATAAACCTATTCTATGCTCTCTACAAGAAACCAGCTTTGTATAACAAGATAGATATTGATTGTAAGCTGAAGCATAGAAAAACAAACTACATACCATACAAACATTAGTCAAAAGAAGTCTGCATGGCCACATTAATATCAGACAAAGCAGATTTCAGGACAATGAACAGTACTGGAGACAAAGAGGGAGGGATATGTTACAATGAAAAAGGATCAACTCAACAAGGAGACATATTCTAAATGTGTGAGCACCTCATACTAGAACTTTAAAATACATACTGTAAAATTGATACAGTCAGATGGAAAAAGAAAGAGGCCCACAATTAGACCATTGGAGATTTTGATACTTCTTACTCAGTAATTGATAGAAGAAGCAGACATTAAGAATTATTTTAAAAACCTGAAAAAAAAAATCACAAACAACTTGACTTTAGTGACATTTACAGAATACTCTAGCCCAAAACATTGAAATAACATTCATTTCAAGTGTATATGGAAAGTTTATCAAGGAAAGTATGGGAGAGGCCACCAAATAATTCTTAGTAAATTTTCAAAGCTAAAATTATGTTAGAATATATTATCTGGCTACAAAGTAATTAAATTTAAAAAAGAGAAAATGTAGAAAATAACACATTTTTAAAATTAAACTATACACTTGTAAGTAACAGAAAAATGACAAAGGGATGAAGATATTTTTAACTGAATGAAAATAAAAATATATATCAAAATAGTGGAATATTGCTAAGATAAATCTTTTAAGGAACTTTCAAGCATTACATGTTAACATTAAAAAAGAAAGTCTAAATCAATGACCTAAGCATCTATTTTAAATAGAACATAAAATAAAATTGAAACCAAATCAATCAAATGCAAGAAATAGTGAAAATAAAAGCAAAACTCATTGAAGTGATGTCATAAAAGAATAAAGACTCAATAAAGCTAAAAGGTAGCTTATAAAATAGATCAATAAAATTGATAGACCTCTAGGCAGACTGAGGAAAAATAGAGGTCAGACACATATTCTGAATATGAGAAATAAAAGCAAGCACATCATTACCAGACTATAGATTTAAAAAATGTAGTAATTGTGGAATATAGCATTACTCCAGAAATTTTATAATTTAGATGAAGTAAAAAATAATTTCTAAAAGATATAAACTTCTAACACTTAGTCCAGATAATAAAAAAATGTGAATAATTATTTTTAAAAATAAATGTGATTGTTTAATATGGTTTTCTCTTTCATTGTTATGCTATTACAGTTGTCTCAATATTCCCTCCATTGCCCTCCTCTGTCCAGGCCACCCCCCACTGCCGCAGACAATCCCCACACCCATTGTCCATGCACATGGGTCATTCCTGCATGTTTTGGACTAGTCTCTTGCCCTTCTGTCCACTATCATCCCCTTCTCCCTTCTCTCTGCCACTGTCAGTCTCTTCCATATTTCCATGCCTTCGTTTCTATTTTGCTTGCTAGTTTATTTTGTTCATTAGATTCTTCTTATAAGTAAGATCATATGATATTTGTCTTTCACCTATCAGCTTATTTCACTTAGCGTAATACTCTACAGTTCCATCCATGTGATCACAAATGGTTGGAGTTCCTTCTTTCTTCTTGTTGTACAGTATTCCATTATGTAAATGTAAAACTGTACCAAAGTTATTTGATCCACTCATCTACTGATGGGCACTTAAGCTGTTTCCAGCACTTGGCTATTGTAAATTGTGCTGCTGTGAACATCGGGATGCATAAATTCTTTTGAATTGGTATCTCAGGATTCTTAGGATATAATCCCAACAGTGGAATCACTGGGGCAAAAGGTAGTTACGTTTTTAATTTTTTGAAGAAATTCCATACTGTTTTTCACAGTGGCTGCAGCAGTCTGCATTCCCACCAACAGTATATACTAAGGTTCCCTTTTGTCCACAAACTCACCAGCACTTGTTGATTTTTTTATGATGGCTGTTTTGACCAGTGTGAAGTGGTACCTCATTGTGGTTTTAATTTACATCTCTCTGATGGCTAGTGATGTTGAGTATCTTTTCATATGTCTATGGCCATCTGTACATCCTCCTTGGAGAAGTGTCTAAGGAGGTCCTGTATTCAGGTCCTTTATCCATTTTTTATTAGATTTTTTGACCTCCCGGTGTTTAGTCATATGAGTTTTTTTATATACTTTGGAGATTAAACCTTTGTCTGATGTAGCATTGGCAAGAATGTTCACCCATATGATCAGTTCCCTTTTCATTTTGATGATGGGTTCTTTAGCCATGCAGAAGCATTTTAATTTGATGTAGTCTCATTTGTTTATTTTTTTCTTTTATTTCCCTTGCCCTAGGAGATATGTTGGCAAAAACATAGCTACATGGGATATCTGAAATTTTACTGCCTATGTTTTCTGCTAGGACTTTTATGGTATCATGACTTATATTTAAGTTTTATCTATTTTGAGTTTATTCTGGTGTATGGTGTAAGTTGCTGGTCTAGTTTCATTTATTTACATGTATCCATCCAGTTCTCCCAACACAATAAATGAAGTCTCTTCATTTATTGAAGATACTATTTTTACTCCATTGTGTGCTCCTGCCCCCTTTGTCAAATATTCATTGACCACAGAAACATGGGTTTATTTCTGGGATATTCTGTTCCATTGATCTATGTATTTGTTCTTATCCCAGTGTAAGAGTGTTTTGTTTACAGTGGCCTTATTGTATAATTTAATACTTGGTATTGTGATCTCTCAAACTCTGTTCTTTTCTTTCAAGGTTGCTGAGGCTATTTGGACTCTTTTTGGTTCCATATAAATTTTTGGAGTATTTGGTCTAGATCAGTAAAATATACATTTGTATTTCAATAAGGATTGAATAGAATCTAGAGATTGCTTTGGGTAGTATGGACATTTTAATAATGCTAATTCTTCCAATCCAAGAATCAGGTATATAATTCCATTTATTTATATTTCCCTCAATTTCTTTCTTCAGTGTTCTATAGTTTTCCAAGTATAGGTCTTTTACCTCCTTGCTTAAATTTATTCCTAGGTGCTTATTTTTCTTGTTTCTATAGTAAATGGGATTTCTCCCCCCCCCCCCAGTTTCTCTTTCTGATAGTTCATTGTTGGTGTACAGAAATGTCATTGATTTCTGAATATTGACTTTGTATCCTGCTACTTTGCTAAATTTGCTTATTAGGTCTAGTACTTTTTTGGTGGAGATTGTGCAGTTTTCTATGTACACTACCATGTCACCTTCAAATAGCAACAGTTTCACTTTCTCCTTCCCAATATTCACAACTCAGTAAAAATTAATACACCACATTAAAAAAACAAAGGACAGAAACCACATGACCATATCAATAGATGCTTAAAAAACGTTGATAAAATCCAGTACCCATTTATGATAAAAGCACTCAACAAAGTGAGAATAGAGGGAGCATTCCTCAACATAATAAAGATAATATACAGGAAACCTACTGCCAACATCATACTCAATGGGCAAAAACATACACACACATACATATTTAAAAAAACATACCACATTTCTGAGAATGTTGGTTGGCCCAGATTGACCAACACCAAGAGATATTCTTATAAATAATTAGCAAAATAAGTGAACTTTAAAGTGATCAAAAAATCCTTTGAACATGTAAGGTCAAAAAAGAAGGTAACTTCTAAAAGGAAAAATATATATAACATTTAGACTTTTCAACACAACACTTTATGTCAAGAGAAATGGACCTAGCACATTGTAGGTACTCAAGGAAAGAAACTTTGAGCCAAGGATTTTATATACAGCAAATCCTGTTTTTAAGTGCAAAGGGATCAAAAATTATTAAAGTGAAAAAATAGGAAATATTTTCCCAAATATCTCTCTCTAAGGAATCTGTTAGATAATAATCTTCAGACAACCAAAATAATAGAGGGACACAAAAAAGATAATGTCATAAAGGTCACATAAATAGTTACTTATAAAACTAAAATTGAATGAAAATTAATAGGAATAGACCACAGCATGTCATGGGCATACATTTGTAAAATGTAGAAATCACGAGCTATTAAGAAATAAGTCGATGCTGGAAGATGGCAGCATGATAGGAGGAGGGAGATTCCACTTCCCCCTATGCATGGGAGAAAAGCCTAGTGGATCTACAGAGCAACAGAGCAAACAGCCAACAGTACCACAGCATATATGAAAATAGGAGATCGAAAACTGTAGTGGACATTGAAAACACAGATGGTAAAGAGAATTCTTCAGGACAATAAGAACCCAGGAATCAGTGTGGAGACCAGGGCAGCTGAAGCCCCGGGCCCTGTGTTTGCTGGGTCTGCCACAGAGCTCTAGGGAGGGAACCAGATCAACAGCTCGCTCCCACACCAAACAAGGATTCTTGTTTGGGAGACCTGGTTGCTTGAAGTCGCAGAGAGAGAAGTTAAGGTCTGAGTGGCAAACACTCTGGGGGTGTGAGCACACACACATAGCCCTGGGTGGTGGGCATGCTGGAAACCATGTGACCAGAGGTGCCCGCAACCGGAGGAAGGGGCTTTATGGAAGACCTGTAGCCCAAGCTGGGAACTCGGGGAGTTTGAGTGATCCATGGGAGAACCAGAGACCATGCACGTGAACCCAGGGAGTGTGCAAGATCTGTGGGAAACCTGGAGCTCATGCCTGTGAACTTAGGGTAAGGGTGCACACTGCAGAAACCCAGAACCCACACTCGTAAACTTGGGCAGTGCACGCGCTGCACAGGAGAACTGGAGCTCACACCTGTAAACCCAGGGAGTACATACAATCCATGGGAAACCTGGAGCTCGCCCTCCGTGAACCCAGGGTGAGTGCCCACAACACAGGAAACCCACGGAGCCCACACTTGTAAACTCCAGCAGTGCGCATGCTCTGTAGGAAACCCAGAATCCGTACCCATAAACCAGGGAAGGTGTGCATGCCCCATAGGAGACCCAGAGCTCACTCTTATAAATCCCAGGGAGCATTCAATCCATGGGAGATCCATGCTCACACCCATAAACTCAGGAAAGTGCACACTCTGCAGCAGGCCCACAGCCATGCACCAAGGCCCTGCATGGAGAGGTGCCAGGCTAGCCCTGGAGAGAGTAGCCAAGGATGACTGAGTGCTGAATAGGGAGAAAAGTGATACCATTACCACTTGGCCAGTTGCAGCCAGCAAGACCAGAAAAACTGGCTTAGCAAGTTTGAAACTAGCAAGAGTTTTCTGCTTTTTAAAAATTGTATTATTATTTTTTATTATTTTTATCTTTTTATCCCTCAATTCCTTTTGCTTCTCTTTACTTCTTTCTTGTCTTATTCCTTCTTCCTTTCTTTCCAAATTTACCTCTTCTTCCTTCATCTACTTTTTTCTTTTTTCATTTTTCTTTCTTCTTTTTAAATACCCACAATTGAGACAAAACAAAAAAACAAAAACAAAAAAAACCTGGATTTGTGAAAAAAACAGAGTTGGTCCCAAAGACAGGTCATACAAACAGCTGAGACTCTGGAAGCTGTGAACACCAAAATACCTGAAGGAGACTGCACCACTGAATCTCATGGGTATTCTACCACAGAAGTTCACACCATAAACCCAGGAAGCCAGAACAGATCAATTTAAGAAGCTGAGGCTAGCAAGAAGAACCTCAAAAACAATGGGAAGACAAAGAAACCATCTCCAAATGAAAGGAAAGGAGGAAGCCCCAGAAAGAATGCTAAATGAAATGGAGGCAACTCAACTACCAAATATTGAGTTCAAAGCAATGGTTGTCAGGAAGCTCCATGAGCTCTCAATGAGCTACCAGAAACTACATGGAAGCTACAATGAGCTCACTGCAAACTATATCAATATGGAAAATGGAAACAGAGACTATCAACAAGGGCCAAGAGGAAATGAAGAATACAATTTCTGAACTGAAGAACACAGTAGAGGGAATAAAAAGCAGAATCGGTGAAGCAGAAGATTAGATCAGCAAGTTAGAAGACAAAGTAGAAAAAAATACCCAGAAAGAGCAGCAAAGGAAAAGAGGCTCTGAAAGAATGAAGAGGGATTAAGAGAAATGCAAGATAATATGAAACATAATAATATCCATACACTAGGGCTACCAGAAGGAGAAGAAGAAGAGCAAGGGATAGAAAACCTATTTGAAAAAGTAATAATGGAAAACTTCCTTAAATTGATGAGAGAAAAAGTCACAAAAATCCAGGAATCACAGAAAGTCCCAATCAAGAGGAACCCAAAGAGGCCCACTTCAAGACACATCATAATTAAAATGGCAGAATTTCATGACAAAGACAGAATCTTAAAGGCAGCAAGAGAGAAAAAGGAAGTAACATACAAGGGAGCCCCAATAAGGTTAGCAGCTGACTTCTCAATGGAAATGCTCCAAACCAGACGAGAATGGCAAGAAATATTCCAAGTAATGAGAACCAAAGACCTGCAACCAAGACTACTTTACCAAGCTAGGCTTTCAATCAAGATAGAAGGCCAAATAAGGAGCTTCCCAGACAAAAGAAGTCTAAAAGAACATGCCTCTACCAAAGCAGTTATGCAAGAGATGCTAAAGGGAAGAGAGAGAGAGGAACACAAGTACAAAAATGGCAATGAATAAATACCTAAGAATAATAACCTTAAACATAAATGGATTAAATGCTCCAATCAAAAGACATAGAATAGCTGAATGGATAAGAAAGCATGGCCCAAATATATGCTGCCTACCAGGGACCCATCTCAGGACAAAAGACCTACACAGACTCAAAGTGAAGGGCTAGAAACAAATTTTTCAAGCAAATAGACAGGGAAAAAAAGCTGGGGTACCAATACTCATATCAGACAAAATAGACTTCAAAAGAAGAGCCATAAAGAGAGACCCAGAAGGTCACTTCATAATACTCAAGGGAACAATTCATCAAGAAGACATAAACATTTTAAATATATATGCGCCCAATGTAGGAGCACCTAAATACATAAAGAAAATCTTAGAGGACTTCAAGAAAGCTATTGACAACAACACAATTATAGTAGGGGATTTAACACCCCACTGTCAAAAATGGACAGATCTTCCAAACAAAATATCAACAAAGATATTGTGGCATTGAACAACACTCTAGATGAAATGGACTTAACTGATATATACAGAGCCCTTCATCCCAAAGAAACTAAATACACATTCTTTTAAAATGCACATGGAACATTTTCAAAGATAGACCACATGATAGGACACAAAACAAGCATCAACAAATTCAAGAAAATTGAAATCATACCAAGCATTTTCTCTGACCACAAGGGATTGAAACTAGAAACCAACCCCAAGGGGAAAAACCTAAAACCCTCAAAATCATGGAGATTGAATAGCATGCTATTAAACAATGATTGGATCAAGAATGAAATTAGGGAAGAAATCAAAAAGTTTCTGGAAACAAATGAAATTGAACTCACAACCTAAAATTTATGGGACACAACAAAGGTAGCCCTGAGAGGGAAGTTTATAGTGATACAAGCCTACCTAAAAAAGATAGAAATATTTCAAACAAAGAACTTAACCCTACACCTACAAGAACTTGAGGAACAACAAGAAAGACAGCTCACAGCAAGTAGAAGGAAGGAAATAACCAAGATCAGAGAAGAATTAAATGACACAGAGTCTAAAAGCACACCTCTAAGGATCAATGAATCCAGGAGCTGATTCTTTGAAAAGATAAACAAAATTGACAAGCCTTCAAGCAGGCTCATCAAGAAAAAAAGAGAGAGGACCCAAATAAACACAATCAGAAATGAAAGAGGGGAGATTACAACTGACACCACAGAAATACAAAGGATTATAAAAAATTACTATGAAGAACTGTATACCAAGAAATTTGAAAACCTAGGTGAAATGGACAAGTTTCCAGAAAAATATAATCTTCCAAAACTCAATGAAGAAGCAGAACGCATGAACAGACCAGTAACAGCAGATGAAATTGAAGCAGTAATCAAAAAACTCACGGCACACAAAAGCCCTGGACCAGATGGTTTCACAGGAGAATTCTACAAAGCATTTAAGGAAGAGCTAACCCCTATCCTTCACAGACTATTTGAAAAAATCCAAGATGATGGAAGACTCCCAAACTCTTTATGAAGCCAGCATCATCCTAATCCCAAAACCAGATAAAGACACAACAAAGAAAGAACACTTCAGTCCAATATTGCTGATGAACATAGATGCTAAAATCCTCAACAAAATATTGGGAAACTGCATCCAACAATACATTAAAAAGATCATACACCATGACCAAGTGGGATTCATCCCAGGTATGCAAAGATGGTTCAATATTCACAAATCAGTAAATGTGATACACCACATAAACAAAAGCAAAGACAAAAATCACATGATCATATCAATAGATGCAGAAAAAGCATTTGATAAGGTACAACACCCATTTATGATGAAAACACTCAGCAAAGTGGTAATACACAGAGCATTCCTCAACATAATAAAGGCTATATATGAGAGGCCTACAGCCAACATCATACTCAATGGGCAAAAACTAAAATTTTTTCCACTAAGATCAGGAAGAAAACAAGGTTGTCCACTTTCACCACTTCTATTCAATATAGTATTGGAAGTCTTAATCACAGCAATTTAGACAAGAAAAGGAAATAAAAGGCATCCAAATCGAAAGGAGGAAAGACAACTATCATTGTTTGCAGATGACATGATAGTGTACATAGAAAATCCTACCGACATGGCCAAAAAGCTCCTTGACCTAATAAACGAATTTGCCCAAACAGCCAGATACAAAGTCAATATCCAGAAATCAAAGGCACTTTTGTATGCCAGCAATGAAACAGCAGAAGCAGAAATCAAGAAAAATATTCCATTTACTATAGCAAAAAGAAAAATAAAATACCTAGGAATAAACCTAACCAATGATGTAAAAGACATGTATGCAGAAAACTACACAACACTGAAGAAAAAAATCAAGGAAGACACAAACAAATGGAAGCATATACCGTGTTCATGGATCAGAAGAATTAATATCATCAAAATGTTCATACTACCCAAAGCAATTTACAAATTCAATACAATAACTATTAAAGTACCAATGGTATATTTCACAGACATAGAACAAGCACTTCAAAACTTTATATGGAACCATAAATGACCTCGAATAGCTGCAGCAATTTTGAGAAAGAAGACCAAAGCAGGAGGGATCACAATACCAGATTTCAAACTGTATTACAAAGCCATTATACTCAAAACAGCCTGGTACTGGCATAAAAACAGGCACATGGACCAGTGGAACAGAACAGAGAGCCCAGAAATTAACCCAAGTCTCTATGGTCAATTAATATTCGACAAAGGGGGCAGCAACATAAAATGGAGTAAAATAGCCTCTTCAACAAATGGTGTTGGGAGGGCTGGACAGCTACATGCAAAAAAAAAAAAAAAAAAATGAAACTAGAGCACCAACCTACACCATACACAAAATAAATTCAAGGTGGATAAAAGATGTAAACATAAGCCATGACACCATTAAAGTTCTAAAGAAGAACATGGGCAGGAAAATCTCAGATATTTCACACAGCAACATTTTTACTGATATGTCCCCTGAAGCAAGGGACATAAAGGAAAGAATAAACAAATGGGATCTCATCAAAATAAAAAGCTTCTTTATGGCTAAAGAAAGCAGTATTAAAGTAAAAAGAGAACCAACTATATGGGAAAACATATTTGCCAATGATACCTCAGACAAGGGCTTAATCTCCAAAATACATAAAGAACTTACATGACTCCACTCTAAGAAGACAAGTAACCAATTAAAAAATGGGCAAAGGACTTGAACAGACACTTCTCCAAGGAAGACATACAAAGGATCCAGAGACACATGAAAAGATGCTCAATATGTCTAGCTATCAGAGAGATGCAAATTAAAACCACAATGAGATACCACTTCACACTGGTTGGAATGGCCATCATAAACAAAGGAACAAACAACAAGTGTTGGAGAGGTTGCGGAGAAAAGGGGACCCTAGTGCACTGTTGGTGGGATTGAAGACTGGTACAACCATTATGGAAAACAGTATGGAATTTTCTCAGAAAACTAAAAATGGATCTACCTTTGACCCAGCAATTCCACTGCTAGGAATTATATCCTAGAAACCCTGAAACACTAATCCAAAAGAACCTATGCACCTCAATGTTCATAGCAGCACAATTTGCAATAGCCAAGTTCTGGAAGCAATCTAGGTGCCCATCAGTAAATGAATGGATCAAAACACTATGGTACATTTACACAATGGAATTCTATGCAGCAGAAAGAAAGAAGGAACTCCTACCCTTTGTAACAGCATGGATGGACTGGAGAACATCATGCTAAGTGAAATAAGCCAGACAGTGAAAGACAAATACCATATGATCTCACCTTTAACAGGAACCTAATCAACAAAACAAAGAAGGAAGCACAATATAACCAAAGACAGTGAAATTGAGAACAGAGTGACAGTCACCAGAGGGGAGAGGGGAGGGAATTTCAGGGGAAAAGGGGAATGGTTTAGAGCAACAAGTATAAAGGACACATAGATAAAAGCTAGGGGGAGTGGAATTGAGGGGGAGATGGGGAGGGCTGGGGGGTGGCCTGGGATGGGATTAAAAGACAGAAAACTGTACAAGAACAACAGTTAAAATAAAATTAAAAAAATAAATAAGGGTAGAATGGCAGAGTGTTTATTAAACATGTAATTATTTTGGGAAACCTAAGAGTGATTATAATATTAATATTATAATTTTGAGTCTTTTTTTGTATTGTAGGATGCATTAGTTTACTATAGCTATCATAACAAAATTATACAAACTGGGTAACTTAAACAACGGAAATTTATGGTATCACATTTCTGGAAACTAGAAGTCTGAAATCAATGTGAAAACATTGAAGGTTTCTTCTGAGGGGTAGGAGATTTTGTTCCATGCCTCAGTCTTACCTCCTGGTAGCCTCAAGCAGTCCTTGGCTTGTAACTGGGGTTCTCCCTGTGGCTTCACATCATTTTCCCTTAATTGTGTGCCTATGTCTAAATTTCACTTTTTTTGAAGGATACATTACTCAGATTAGGGTCCACCTTGTTGATTTCATCTTTGATTATATGCAAAAACCTATTTCCAAATAAAGCCACATTCATAGATACTGGAACTTAAGACTTCAACATCTTTTGGAAGAGAGAATACAAATCATAATGGATTAAAAGAAATGAATAATCATCAGAAATTTTAAGTCTATTATATTTTTAACCTAGAAAATTAGAATTCTTAGTGTGGAAAAAAAGTAGACAGAGATTTAATATACAAATTAATAAAATGTATTAATAAAATATATTGTCCCAAATCTTTTTAAGTATATTTTATTGATTATGCTATTACAGTTGTCCCATATCTGTCCCCTTTATCCACCTCTGCCTTGCATCCCCTTCCCTCCAGCATCCCCCTCTTCTAAGTTCATGTCTATGGGTCATACAAAGAAGTTCTTTGGCTTCTCCTTTTCCTATGTTATTCTTAACTCCCCCCTGTGTATTTTGTGCCTACCAATTATGCTTCTTATTCCCTGTACATTTCCCCTCTAATCTCCCCCTCCCCTGCTCCACTTATAACCTTCCAAGTGATCTCCATTTCTATGATTTTGCTCCTGCTCTGGTTGTCTGCTTAGTTTGTTTTGTTTTTGTTTTTACGGTCAGTTGTTGATAGTTGTGAGTTTGTTATCCTTTTACTATTCATAGTTTTGATCTTTTTCTTAGAGAAGTCCCTTTAACAATTCATATAATAAGGGCTTGGTGGTGAGGAAGTCATTTAACTTCACCTTACCTGGGAAGCACTTTGTCTATCCTTCCATTATAAATGATAGTTTTTCTGGATAGACTAATCTAAGTTGCAGGTCCTTGCCTTTCATGACCTTGAATACTTCTTTCCAGCCCCTTGTTGCCTATACGGTTTCTTTTGAGAAATCAGTTGATATTCTTATGGGAATTCTTTTGTAGATAACTCTCTCCTTTTTTCTTGTTGCTTTTAAGATTCTCTCCTTATCTTTAACCTTCGGTAATTTAATTGTGATTTGTCTTGGTGTGTTTGTCTTGGATTCAACTTCTCTGGGACTCTCCGAGTTTCCAGGACATGCACTTTTAGTTCCTTTGCCAGATTGGGGAAGTTTTCCTTCATTATTTTTTCAAATAAGTTTTCAATTTCTTGCTCTTCCTCTTCTTCTGGCACCCATATGATTTGTATGTTGGAAAATTAAAGTTGTCCCAGGGGTTCCTAAGCCTCTCCTCATTTTTTTTTTTTAATTCTTGTTTCTTCATTCTATTCTGGTTGAATGTTTATTCCTTCCTTCTGTTTCAAATCATTGATTTGAGTCCTGGTTTCCTTCCCTTCACTGTTGGTTCCCTGTAACTTTTGGTCGTGAGGAAGTGAAGCATATCCACCTATTCCTCCATCTTGGCCAGAAGCCCTGACTTTCTTATTGTCCCAAATCTTTGTCAGTTTAATCTCATCTGTGTGTGTCTGTATGTTTGTGTACATGTATGCATATACATAGACACACATTGGCAGTTTTCAGTGAAATGGCCTGAAACAATAAAAAAATCCATAGTCCAAGTAAACAGTATACTTAGTATAACACACTTATCTTTTAAAGCATATGTACATCTGCAAACAAGCCAGTTATAAAACAAAATTCAAAGTTAATACTGGGGTTCAAGAGCTTGCAAAACTCTAGTTTTTGCATCTGTGTTTATTTTTCAAACTCATTTGATTGGGTTCTCTAGCTCTGTTGTATTTTTCTCATTTAGCACTTCATCAGTCCTGTTTAAATACCTTAATTCATCAAGTCTCAAAAAAGATTTAATGGATGTATAGATCAGTATCAAGGAGAGGATAAAAGCATTTCCAGAAATGAAGCCTGTATTGTATGGGGTTATGGTAGAAAATTCACAAATTTGGATCTAATGTTGGTTTTACCATTATTTAAAAGGTCCCTTCCCCAAATGCTATCTAAATAATACCAAAAACATATGGGGAAAAGAATAACAATTTAACTTTTAAAAACTAAATGTGTCTCAGATTAGATTTGCAAGGTATGTATGGATTTTTCTTCACTTAATAAAACTTAAAAATAAATGAGTTTAGCCCTGGCCAGATAGCTTAATTGGTTAGAGCATCATCCTGATGCATCCTGATATGCCTGGTGAGGGAACATATAAACATCATCTAGTTAATGTATAACTAGAATGACAAATTGATGTTTCTCTCTCTCTCTCTCCCCCCTCCATACTATTTCTCTCTAAAATATAGAAAAAAATTTTTTAATGAATACATGAGTATAAACTTTGAATCCTAGTGATTCATTTAACCCAAGAAGCTTCAAGAAAATGTCTGGAGACTTCCAGTAAAGATGGCAGCATAGGCAGACATGAGTTGCATCTTCATACATCAAAATTACCACTAAAATATAGAATAACCATCACCTACTCAGAACTGTCAGAAGTACAGTTGAATGGAAGTCTGACAACTATGGAATTAAAGAAACCACATCCACCCAGACTGGTAAGAGGGACAGAGACATGGAATGATTGGTCCTTCACTCATGTGTGGTGGGTAAAAATTTGGGAGGGATATCTCGAGCATGAGGAAGGGCCAGCCCCACACCAGGCCCCCAAATCCAGGGCTCCAGTGCCAGGAATATAAGTCCCCATAACTTCTGGCTGGAAAAAAAAACCACCACAAACCCAACCACCACAAACAAAGAAACACACACACACAAAATAGCAAGGATGGAGTGGGTTGTAGAAACTGTTGGAGCCCAAAATAATTCCTCTTAAAGAAACTGCATACAGACTCACCTACTCAGACTCCCCCCATCTAGGCTCCAGCACCAGGGTAGTAGTTTGAAGGCACCAGCTGCATACTGGGAGAAACTGAAGTATCTGGCATTAAGGTAATGTCAGATACTTCTGACAGAAATGGGAAAGAAATGTCAGAAAGGGACAAAGGCCAATGTCCCTTTCCTAAACCCTCCCCCCACAGAGCCACAGAGACAGCAAGCTGATGCCATATCTGAGTCTCCATCAATCTGGCTAACACTGTTTGACCTACCTTGGAGATCCCCAGAGACTCCACCCAACCCAATCACTGGTCCCAAGCTGTTTCTCCATATGAATGGCTAGTATTGGCTCATGCTTCACGACTTTCTAAATCCTCTCAAACAAGCAATACCTAGCCTTAGTGAGGACCAGGCCCAGCAGCAGCCAACCTAGATACATAGCTAGGCATCACCTGGGAATCTCCAAGCGCAGCACAAATGGCAGCCATCTCAGATTGCTTTACATCTTAAGCAGGGTGGTCCTGGACAAAATACAGTTTTGGGCTGACCTTGGCCTACACTCAGGGCCAGCACACCCAGTGGACAGCTACAGACCAGGTTAGAGCACCACCATCCTGCCACTGCACAGCTGATCCCCCACAGAGGGTAGAGGTTGATGGTCAGTGGTCATAGCCAGTCCTTAAAGCTGGCTGGCTGGCCTGGGTAAATCTTTCCCTTTGATGTGTCAAGAGCAATCAAGGCTCAACTACCAGAGGTAGGTGTACTCAGCCCACATGAAAGACAGAACTCGAGTATCCACCTTGGGTGATAGGGGAGGCTATGCCACAGGACCCTACAGGACACCTACTATAATAGGCCACACTATGCAGACAGGGAGTCATAGCAGCTCTACCTAATACATAAACAAACACAAGGAGCCTGCTAAAATGAGGAGACAAAGAAACAGGTTCAAATGAAAGAACAGATCAACACTCCACAAAAAGAGCTAAACCAAATGGAGATAAGCAATATATCATGTGCAGGGTTCAAAATACTGTTTATAAGGATGCTCCAGGAACTTAGGGAGGACCCCATCAGCATAAAAAAGATCTAGTCAGAAATGAAGGAGGTGCTGACTGAAATAAAGAACAAGTTACATAGAAACAACAGTAAAGTGGATGAAGCTGAGAATCAAGTTAATGATTTGAAACATGAAGCAAAAAACAAGCAATCAGAATAACAAGAAGAAAAAAGAATCCAAAAAAATGAGGATAGTATAAGCAGCCTCTGGGACAACTTCAAGACATCCAATATTCACATCTTAGGATTCCAGAAGGAGAAGAGAAAAAACAAGGGATTGGAAATCTATTTGAAAATAATAATGGAAGAAAACTTCCCTAATTTGGCAAATGAAATAGACATGCAAATCCAGGAAGCACAAAGTCCCAAACAAGATAAATGTAAAGAGGCCCACTCCAAGACACATTATAATTAAAATGCCAAAGTTTAAAAATAAAGAGATTTTTAAAAAATTTTAGTTCAGCTATCATTTTCCCTGTTAGTTTTTAATTATCTTATTTTTATTGGGTTAGTTTACAAACTCAAATAACATAGGATACAAAAGGCATACAATTTTGGAAGAATAGCAGACATCTGCCTCAGAGCCCATTCCCTCTAGAACATCCAAAAAAAGAATACCCCTGCTACCTCCTGCTAGGAGAGCCCAGTCCTAAGCTGTGCCCAGAGTTCCTTCCCATCCCAAATACCATCTGTTGGGAAATGTAGACAGCTTCAGCACAATAATCTGGGCATCCTCAAATAAGAGATCCAAAGAGAAAATCTTAAAAGCAGCAGGAGAAAAGCAGTCAGTTACCTACAGGGGAGTTTCCATAAGACTATCAGATGGTATCTCTAAAGAAATTTTGCACACTAGAATGGATTGGCAGGAAATATTCAAAGTCATAAAAAGCAGGGACCTATAGCCAAGATTGCTCTATCCAGCAAAACTATCATTTAGAATAGAAGGGCAAATAAAGAGCTTCCCAGACAAGAAAAAAACTAAAGGAGTTCATCATCACCAAATCATTATATAAGATGCTAAAGGGACTTATTTAAGAAAAATAAGATAAAAACTATGAACAATAAAATGGCAAAAATGCATATCTATAAATGATTGAATCTAAAAATCAAACTAAGCAAACAAGAAGAACAGAGACAGAATCATTGATATGAAGAACATTTTGATGGTTGCCAGATGGGATGTAGGTATAGGGGAATCGGTGAAGAGGTGAGGGGAATAGGAAATACAAATAGGTAGTTACAGAGTAGCCACAGGGATGTAAAGTACAATATAGGAAATGGAGTAGCCAAAGAACTAATAGACATGACCATGGACATGAACATGGTGTGGGGATTGTCTTAAGTAGTGGAGGGTGCTGGGTAGAGGAGGGCAACAGGGGAAGAATCATGACAAATGTGATAGCATAATCAATAAAATATAATTAGAAACATAAATGTTCAATTCAGTGGCAAATAAAGAAAAATGTCTGACTTGGGTTGTATTTGCAGACAGTTTGATGATGAATTATTTGTTACTTGCAAGTTAAGACAGCACTTTAATACTAGTATGTAAAAATTAATGAATAACAAAATAGGAATACACTTTAATAGCATACTGTGATGTATGAAAAAGTTTCAGGATAGACATAGTTCTTTATGGCAATGATGAACATGATAAGTTATTTTACATGTTAAATAAACAAGAATGACAAATGTTCACCAAAAACTGAGTTGGACAATCCCTGCATGCTTCAATAAAGGATCTGAAGAAGACTCTGATAAATTTATTCAAGAGGGAAATATAGTCTTTTAACATTAACTCATGATAATTGTGAGTAGTTCAGATTACTTTTTAAATTTTTAAAAAATGTTTTTATTGATTATGCTATTACAGTTTTCCCATTTTTTTCTCCTCTATACCCCCTCTGCCCTGACCCCCAACCCTCCAGCATTCCCCCTCCTTAGTCCACGCCCATGGATTGTACATATAATTTCTTTGAGTTTTCTGTTTCCCATACCATTTTTATCTCTTCCTGTCTACTTTATGCCTGCTAATTATGCTTCTTCTTCCCTGTACCTTTCCCCCCATTCCTCCCTTCCTCCTCCCCCCTGAAATCCGTGTGTATGATGTCCATTGATTCTGTTCCTGTTCTTGTTGTTTGCTTAGTTTTTCCTTCTGTTGTTTTTCTTTTCTTTTAGGTTCATTTGTTGATAGTTGTGAGTTTGTTATCATTGTACTGTCATATTTTTTATCTTTTTCTTAGATAAGTCCCTTTAATATTTCATATAATAATGGCTTGGTGATGATGAACTCCTTTAAATTGACCTTATCTGGGAAGCACTTTATCTGCCTCTCCATTCTAAATAAAAGCTTTGCTGGATAGAGCAATTTTGGATGCGGGTCCTTGCTTTTCATGACTCCAAGTACTTCCCAGCCCCTTATTGCCTGCAAGGTTTCTATTGAGAAATCAGCTGACAATCTAATGGGAACTCCTCTGAAGGTAACTCCTTCCTTTCTCTTGCAGCTTTTAAGATTGTCTCCTTATCTTTAATCTTGGGTAACTTAATGATGATGTGCCTTGGTGCGTTCCTCTTTGGGTCCAAATTCCTTGGAACTCTCTGGGCTTCCTGGACTTCCTGGAAGTCTATTTCCTTTGCCAGGTTGGGGAAGTTTTCCTTCATTATTTGTTCAAATAAGTTTTCAATTTCTTGCTGTTGTTCTTCTCCTTCTGGAACCCCTACAATTTGGATATTGGGACATTTCAGGTTGTCCCAGAAGTTTGTAAGAGTCTCTTCACTTTTTTGAATTCTTATTTCTTCATTTTGATCTGGATGGATGTTTATTTTTTTTCATTTTGCTCCAAATCATTGCTTTGAGTCCTGGTTTCCTTCTCATCACTGTTGTTTCCCTGAACATTCTGCTTTATTTCACTTTGGGCAGCCTTCATTTGTTTTTTCATTTTTCAAACAAGCTCAGTCAGATCTGTGAGCATTTTGATTACCAGGACTTTAAATTCTCCACCAGATAGGTTGGTGATCTCCTCCTTGATTAGCTCTCTTCCTGAGGCTCTACTCTGTTCTTTCTATTGGGCCATAGTTCTTTGTTTCGGCACAGCTGATAAGTTGTAAGGGGGTGGGGCCTTAGGTGCTCACACAAGCAGGGCGACCTTCTTTGCTGTGGGGGAGGGACCAGAGAGGGAACAGTGTAGCTCACCTGCTCATCTCTAGCTCACTTTTCAATGGACTCTCCTGAGAGACTGGGAGTTTCTCCTACCATGGCAACCCTAGCCATAGCTGACAGCCACCTCTGAGTCCTCTTAAGTCTGCCCCTCCCTCAGAGCCTGCCAAGCTGGGCAGCCAGCCATGTCCCCAGTGTCCCCACGTTGGCCCAGTTTTTCTGAGTTGGCCAGCGGGTATGCTGCCTTACTGGTCTGGTTGTTTTGGTTGATTTTTTTTTTCTTTAATTCCTTGGTTGTTGGAGTTCCATGCAGGTTAATTTTCTGATGCTTTTGGTTGTTTATTGATTTCAGATTCATTGTTGTCCTCTTTTGGTTGTGTGAGGAAGTGAAGGGTCTCCATCTACACCTCCATCTTGGCAAGAACTCCCAATTTTCTCTCTAGTTCAGATTTTTATACAAAAAGATTACTGATTACTATAGTCTTTTCTCATGCTTGAATCTTCATTGCAATTCCTTTGTACTATTCTGTTTGTATACATAATATTTTTCTTAAAGATATTTATGCATTAATTTTATGATTATATTAATATCTAACATTTATTGAGCATTCATTTTTTATTAGGCCTTCTTTTAATGATTTACATATATTCCTCTTTTATAAGATTTTATTTTTTTTCTAGAGAGAGGGGAAGGCAGGGAGAAAGAGAGGGAGAGAAACACTGTTCCACAACCCAGGCATGTGTCCCAGCTGGAAATTCAACTGATGGCCCTTTGGTTCACAGGCCAGCATTCAGTCCCCTGAGCTACACCACCACTTACATATATTCTTAAGTATTTTCCCAAGCAATTCTCTGAAATAGGAACTATCTTATTCATATTTTAAAGTGATACTGAGGGATAGAAATTACAAGTAACTTATTCACACCAACTCAAGCAGTGTAATGTGATCATGAAAGTAGAACTGAAGTTTCACCAATCTTTGTGTATTGTATTACTTAGAGCACTTCCTGATCCCCACTTACTAGTTCAAGATCATGACCCAGAATCTGCTGGGTGAGTGGATTCTTGATAGATGAGTAAATATTTTCCAGATTGACAAGGTGGGAAAATATTTTCCAGGCAGAAGTAATCAGAAGAAAACTGACAATTGATTTATTCCACTGATGAAATGCAAAATACTGTATATACATGCCTCTTTTGTATGAAAGTTTTTATACAAAACAGTATTATCACCACATATAAATTTGTGTTCACTTGTCTACTAAGAAAAAAAGTTGTAACATCTTTCAGTTTGTGAACAAAATATACTGAATTTAGATGATTAAACACAGTTTATTTGGGATAGAATCAGAATTAAATTAAGATGAAATGATCATGGTTGCATACTGTGACAACTGAGTAGCTGAACAGGGCTTAGATCTAGGGAAACTCCTAAGTCTTTGGAATTCATTCAGTAACATTATTAGGAGACTTTGCTCTTTTTTTTATCTTCACCTGAGGATATATTTATTGATTTCAGAGAGAGAGGAAAGTGAGGAGAGAGAGAGAAACATTGATGTGAAAGAAACATAGATGGGTTGCCTCTAGTACATGCCCTAATCAGGGAGCAAACTTGCAGACTAGGTGTGCTAGATATGTGCCTTTTGGCAGATAGGACGATGCTCCAATCAACAAAGCCACCTAGCCAGGGTGAGACTTTTGCTCTTACATTGCTCAATTCCTAAGCCAACAGTTTATTATAAAACTCAACCAGTAGTGTTTCAACAGCTATAATTGCATAGGCCAGGATTAGTTTGGGTAATGAAAAAAAATAAACGATAATCTAAATCATAAGAAACACATTGATTTTTAACACTATGCTAAAATGAGTCTGAATGATTACAGCAGGCAAAAAGCTGAAACTAATTGCACTTGATCAAATTGCCTACTTTTACTACTAGGATTAATTAGCATGGTGATCAATATTAATGCTGGCTTTATCATTTAGAATAACTTACTTTTGGTTCTTAGAGCTAATTAGGACTAAAATGTTTGGAGCAGTTATTATTAGTGTCCAATAAATTTCTGATCATTATTAGAACCACTATAAAATAAGAAAGCCAATAGTTAGGCAGAGAAAAAATAAGCCAACAACATTTCTGTGTAATAAGGTCTGAATAAATCATAATCATGTGTTAAAATGCTTTGAAAGGAATTTGCAAATATTGACAATTGATTCATTAGAAACATGCTTATAAATGAGGTTTGTTCAGAAAAAATCTAGCCATTGTTAATATAACACGAATGGCTTGTATAACATTGATATAACCTGGCAGCCAAGAAGAGTGGACTGAATGTGCATGTGTGAACAATGATGACTTCACTGTACTAGCCAGTGGGGGCAGTAGACACTGTTGAATGAGAACGTGTACTGTGTGGCCATCAAATTCAAAATGACTGAGCAAGTACAGCAATGAATCTGCATCCAATTTTGATTTAAGCTTGAACAGTCCTCTGTGGGAAATATTCAGATAATTTAGAAGGCTGCAAGTATGGGCACCTCATGATTGGCAGCTTCATCACAGCAAAGTGCTTGCTCATGCATTACTGAGACATCATTTTCCTATGTGCAACGCTTCTTGTATCTTCTTCAATAAATGTCTTTATTTTTCATATTACATGGCTGGATACCTTCTGGACGGAACTTGTATACTCTGGACTACCATGCAATGAATACACTGATTACATTATTATCCTAACATCAGAGTAAATATGAAATATTTTTGTGTGCAATTTAACAAAATGTTATTTTAACTTGAACTACACAATAATAATGTCTTGATTAATTGATAATATAATAGTTACTCAAACATGATGATTTCCAATCATTTCAAGTATTTTTAAAGAAAAATAGAATGCCCCAAGGTATGTTCAGGGATATTTGGTGAATTATTTTCTCTTTCTCTGAGTAATGAAACATAAAAACATTTTTATTTTCTGAGCTTACAAGTCATCCAGTGAAGAACAGTAATATAAAGTGACTGTTGTTATATGGGGCTATGATCAAGTCTTAATGATGTATAATATTTTTCCTTAGATAGAACACCAGGGAGGTGTTTGGAGAACACCATTGAAGGACCCCAAAACTAATAGCCTAGTAAGACTCATGAAACAATAGCACTACATGATTTTATCCTCATTAAATAATGTACTACAGAAATTGAAATGTCACTAAGCAGTGATTTCCCAACAACACTTAGAAATATGTTAAGAAAAGACTCAGAGTAAATGTTCTTCAGACAAGAAGGGTAAGTGAGAAGGCTAGAAGTGGCAGTTGGTACTTCAGAAATTCAGAAAAATTTACAGCACCGGTTTGAAGGCAATGTGAAATTATAATGATTGATTATAATAAATTTGATTCTATGTGTATAAAAGTTTCTTCCATATAATAACTGTATTGGTGTTGGGGACATTTTATCTAAACATATCTTTAGCATATAATTATTATGTTTAAACTAGATTTTACACCCTTTTAACTGTATATTTTAAGAGACACTTTTACCTTACTGACATGCTGAAATAAAACCCCATTTGGTGGTTTCAGCATTTAATTTACTAAATGACACCCTAACAGATTAAACAAGGCAATGTTGCTCCTGTCTTCCGAAATACAGTCTAAAATTCTTTAGATTGGTATCAATGGTGAGAACAAAAAAGAGAAATAAGGAAAAATTGCAGTTTGCCTTTTGTATATTGTTTTAGGTCTTCACCTTACCAAAGTACTCTATAAACATCTTCTGATATCTTATGGTCTTTTGGGTTTTTCCTTTCCCCAAATCCTGACTAAAACTTATCTTCCAGAATTAATCTGGTATAGTGATTTAAAAGAATGTCTGAGAAGATGCATTGGTTTCACCGTAAAAAGATTTAAGTAATCTGTTGGAATTCATCCAAATAGCCTAAAAATAACCACTATGTGTTTATGCATTAAATGTCAGTAGACAAGTAAGTCCTTACTTTTTCTTCTGAAAAATGTTTGCGTTTTAATGTTGCATTAAGGCTACCAAGTGACAAATTTGGTCCCTTATAAAAAGAAACTTAAAAATCATTGATCAAAGCACTCCAGAATTTGCTTCCTATTGTGCACAAAATCAGATCAAGTGTTGGGTCTCTTGACTTGTGCTTTTGTAAAATTGTCTCTTCTATCTGCAAAGAGTTGAAAATCCTTTATTCCTTCATAAACTGTGGAAGAATAAGTAAGATATTCTTGTATCTAGCATATTCAAGATAATTATTTGCTTATTTAGCTGTAGTGGAGAGAGAGTTGTAAATTGGTACCTCAGCAATGGAGAAATTAGCTTCATGAATAGAACACTTGGTGTAACTCTAGTAATCTAAATATTTGTTTTATTTTATGTGTTTATTTTTAAAGATTTTATTTACTTATTTTTAGAGAGAGGGGAAAGGAAGGAGAAAGAGAAACATCAGCTTGTGGTTGCCTCTCACGTGCCCCCTACTGGGGATCTGGCCTACAACTCTGGCATGTGCCCTGACTGGGAATTGAACTGGTGACCCTTTGGTTCTCAGGCTGGCACTCAAGCCACTGAGCCACACCAGCCAAGGTTAAATACTTTTAATTAAGAACTTAGTTATCATAGGATAGACATAACTGTATTACCCTACTTCATAAGACAGTGGGGTCAGAGCCACAAAAACTCTATATCCAGGTTTTATAGCAAATAACATTTTGTTTACCTATTTTCATTGTTATTGGAAGACTTGATCTGAGGCCCTATGAGTATTTTTATATTTACTTTTCCTGGCTGTCCCACAAAATGGTTGCCTCTACTTCAGTGCACTTTAGGGTTGTTTGTTTGTTTTTTGTTTGTTTTTCTTTATGATAAGTACCTTTATTGAGGGAAATATAGAAGATTTACTCAATTGAAAAGATGAAGATAAAATGAGAGAAAAATTTTAACAAATTCTTGAGTAGCTTATGTAACCCACATTATAAAAAGTTATGGATGATATTTCATTTCTCCATGAGTTCTGACTTTTCTTCAAACAATTTTTTGTGCTTTCTCACCTTCCAGGAATCTGTACAATAAACTGCTGCCATCTAAGATAATATAAGCTCCTCTCTCTCCCTTACTCCCCTGACCTCCAGTCCCTTTGCCATCTGAGTTAAATAAAGTGATGTGATGCTTCCTTAATATTTACTTTTTCCCAAATTCTTAATTCATGAATTGGAAAATTCTATTTATTCATGAACTTGGGTCACATGATTTGGGACCGCAGGGTGCAGTGTATGTGCTTCCTTGGACAGATCAATGACACTAAACATTCTGCATCATTCTGAGACATTTATTTCTCAGAATCACCAAAACTTAGGTTTAGATAACTTGAACCAGAACTCTCTGATCACATCCCTGATGTAGTCTTGATTGATATTTCTGTGTGAATGTTTCTAGTGAGGGGAAAATCTCTCTTTCTAGAGACAACTTGGTACAAATTCTTTTCCCCTGCTTGTGCTAGGCACTCTTAAAACAGAAGGGAAATCACTCCCTCTCTGGCATGGAAAGACTCAAATATTTGGACTTTTTTTAAGATTATTAAGTATTTTTATCCAAAGCAAATTTCTCTAGTTTCTTTCACTATTTTTATTTCACAAATTGTATATACCAATTTCTTTTATGGCATTCTTTCTATTTAAAAGCTTTTTGTCTATCAATATCTTACTGATTGTAGTATTCGATTTGATCTTTTCTTTAGCATGAAAAATATAGCCAACACTTATTGAGTTACAGTGATGTACCAAACACTGTGTTTAATGCTTTATATGCCATTTGCTAACTGTCTTTTTAAATATGGGAAGCAGTATGGATTATTGGGCTACAATTTACATTCAGTGAAATGCATAAACTTTAAATGTGAAGCTTAATGAATTTTATTGATGAATTCTCATGGCAAATATTGTCCATGAATTGTTAGTCTTCACATTTTCACATGGGGATTTGGAGAAATTCAAAACCTGTCTTCCTATTTCCACAATATCCCTAGATCCTCCAAACAAATCCAGATAAAAATTGAATTTATTGGGGCAACATTGGTTTGCAAAATCAAACAGGTTTCAAGTGTACAACTCAATAAAACATCATCTGCACCCTGCAGCATGCTCCAGCTGCCTCAAGCAAAGACTCTTTTCATCCCAATTTTGATTCCTCGCCCACCTCCATCTAGACCCCACCCCATTGCCCTCTAGCCATCACCAACTGTTGTCTGTGTCTATGTGATATGTATATATGTTTTGTTTTGGCTACTCCTTTCACTTTCTTTCATCTAGTTTCCCATCCCCATCCCTTCTGACAGGTATTAGCCTATTCCCTGTGTCTATGCCTGTGTTTCTATTTTATTCATCAATTTATTTCAGTTGTTAGATTCCACATATAAGTGAGATCATATGGTATTTGTCTTTCTTTGACTAGCTTATATCACTTATCATAATAATCTCTATGTCCATCCATGCTGTTACAAAAGGTAAGATTTCTTTCTTTTATGGTCATGGAGTATTCCATTATGTAAGTGTACCACAAATCCACTTTTGAGAGTGAAAGGTGTGTTACTGAAAGTTATTCTGTAAAACAAATGCATAAGTTAGAGCTGCTCTGGTCCAACTGAAACCTGTGGCCCATCTCCCATAGTCTAAGGATAAGATAAACAATCCTAAGCTGTCATACATTCTCCCTAAAGATGTGGTCCCTGCTTACTTCTCCATTATATTGTCTTTACTCACTGATTCATCATATATACCTTATCCATTAGTCAAACCTACTTGCAGTTTCCCAAATAAGTAAAGTTTATTTTTTTGAATTGTGCCAAATTAGAATAATAATAGAGATATTTGGTATGGATCACTATCACTGAGAGATCATGGACAGATCATAAAATGCTTAGAAAGCCTTTCTGTCTGTCACTTTTTCATGTTTGAATGCTAATGCTGGAACTGAGTATTAAGTATTGGTAAAAGGGAGGAGGTGTTACGGTGTTAATTTATTGTCATTTACTTTTTGTACTGCTTAAGGCACCAGACCTCAGTCTCTCCAAATTATACATAATAGTTTGGAGAGACTGAGGTCTGGTGCCTTAAGCAGTATATATAATAGTGTATATTGTATATCCCTAAACCAAAAGCTGAGTTCATGTATCTTATTGGTTTCAGCAGTAGAAGGAAGCTTGTTTCTTATATCCTTAACCAACTGGTTTGGACAAGCTAAATTTGTTGTTCAACATATTCAGGTGTTTAAAAGTGGAGGCTTATTTCTTAGAAGATTCAGTGGAAAAGTAGAAAGCATTTATTACTCATATTATGTAATTTTCCACCTTAGATCTATATCAAGATACTTTTACTGTGAAAGATTCCACATGACTAAGAATACTTTTACTGAAAGCATGGCATTGCTGAAATTTAGATGTTCAAAGAAGAAACTACAGACATAATTTGTGCTCAGATATCTGAGAAAAAGATACCACTGCCTGTTCCAGCTCCTTTGGGAGGGCACACTGAGGTGAACCCCGGGAGTCCTGAAAGAGCCTGGATATAACTATTTCCACTGAAACATTACTGATAAAAGCAAAAGATCGGGGAAAAGGTCCCTTCTGCCTTCTTTCTGCCTTTCACTCCACCTCTAGTACTCTAATTGAGTGAGTTTATCAGAAGCCATTTGACAAGGGAGTATAAGAAACATAGTTTGCGTGGTCTCAGCCCCAGCATCACAAAGCAGAGTCTAAAGATTTGAATTTGGATTTAAAGCAACAGGAAAATAATTGGTATGTCTAACATGGATGTAATTTGGGTTTTTTGAACATATTTTAGATGTAAGGGAAGGATACAAAAAGGAAAAAGACCTCTCATTGTTCAAATCTCCACTACCACATTAAACTCTAAAATATTAGTCATTATAGGCAAAACCATAGAGAGAGAGAGAGTAGATTTGTGGTTGCCAGTAGCCGAGGGAGAGGAGAAAGGCCAGCTATTGCTAATAGGTAAAAGATTTCTTTTGGGGGTGATAAAAATGTTCTGGAATTTAATAGTGGTAATGATTGCACAACTATATAAATAACAACAGTGTGAGTATGCTAAAAACTACTGAAAAAATATTAATAATTCAATACATATTTATTGGGCACATAGTATTTCAAACCACTGCAAAAGATCCTTCAGATGCAATGGTGTAAACATAGGCAATATCCTTCCTTTCATGGATTTTAGACACTTGAAAGAAAAATGGACAAATAAATGGTAACATGTGTATCTATCTAAGTTGAGTCATGTAACAACCTTAAAAGAGTCAGATAAGGAAACAAAGGACAAAGAAGTGATGCAATGTTTCCAGGGTCATAGATACCAAGTGGCACTGACAGGATCTGAGTCTAAAAATGTGACACCCTGAGATTCATGTCTTTTCTCAGGGTGCCTCTTTCCTTGCTAGGTGAGATAAGTCTGAAATGGTGGCTTGATCTTTAGCTACTGCTGAGTTCTGCAGGTTCACAGGGGAAAAAGTAAAGAATAAATTATTAGATTTGACTTTTATTTTTTAGTTTCCTCCAAAATGGCAAAAGGATATCTTCTACAGATATCCTTCCCATGGGAAAATTAATTTTCATTAGTTTTATCAAAGTTCTTATACTGCACATCAGTATAGCTACTTTAGAACCCTCTTTCCACACTCGGGGCTAACAAGAGACACATCTATTTGTTGATCGGTGGGTTTAGAAAAAGCCCTTTATTTCATCCTTTAGTATGATTCCCTATAAAAGCAAGATGTCAGAATTTCAACTGCAACAAGAAACATTGCTAGAAGCATGAAAATTCCTTTTTGCTACATCCATGATATTGATGGTTTGGTGTTTTTTGTTTTTTCATTTGTTTTTGTCATTTCAAAAACTCTGTTAGCTTTCTTATGGCTGCCTAGAAGCTGTGAGATGAATGAACTGAGTCACTGGGAAAAGAGAGAAGGAAGAGTTCATTACGGCTGGAAAGAATTTTTAGTGATCAGACCACTGGATTTGATTTACTCATAAATAAACTGACACTGGAAGTTATGTGACATCTCAATCTCCCAATATAAGCTTGGTAAGGAAGAAAAATCCATGAAGTTCTGAGACCATGAATACATGTGCAAGCCCATTCCACAAGTCATATAAGTTAAACACATTCAGTTCTTCACAACAGGAAAAGAACTGGTGTGAAAAAATTTAACAGCACTTAGACTTCAATAATGAAGATAGAGTTTAGAAATTTGTTGAAGTAACAACATGATCTCAGCATTTGAAGGGGATGATTTGAAACTGAGGATTTGGCTTTGCAACAGGAATTCAAGATTAACCATTTAAAATGGAAAATTTAAGTGGCAAGATTGCAAGATGAGAACATTTTGTCAGTAGACCTTTGGGTAAAGCCACAGAGTCAAAGGAAATTAACCCCAGTATCTTGGCATGGGACTCTGGTACTTGTTAGTACCTCAGAGGCTGAGAATGTGGTGGAGAGAAGGATGTGGTCAGGATAGTACCTTTTAATAGATGCTGTGTCATGATGTCAAGTCTTCATGAAAAGAGAAAGTGTGAAGCTCCAGGAAATTATCCTGACTGCTCAGTGCTACACTGACCAGGAGAATAAAGTTGCTTGATATTTCATCTTCTCATTTTTCAGGTAGTTTGTGAGTGGGAATGGAATTAAATCAATCAATTACTGAAATGCTAATACCTGACATAAGCAAACATATACTATGGTTATGTCATAAATATATTGTAATAGGTGATAAATAGAGAAATAAGTATAAGCCTACTGTGAGCTCTCTAATACTCTGAGCTAGAGTTGATGGTCTCCATAAGGGGAGCCCATTTGTTCTACAGTGGTTCTAAATTAAATCATATTTATTTTTTTATTAGTTATTTTTTTTTTGTTCAAGTATAGTTGTTCCCATTTCCGTCCACGACTCCTCCTACACCACCCATCCTCATCTCCCACCCTTGATCCTATTCCCCTTTGGCTTTGTCCATGTGTCCTTCATATATGTTCCTTGATGACCCTTCCCCCTTTTCCCCTCATTATCTCCCTCCTCCCTCCCCTCTGGTTACTGCAAAACATAATCAGAGACATTGAAATAAAGAACAAACTGAATTAAGTCATACTTTTTAAATACCATTTTAAGCTTTTGTATCAAGACACAGAGAACTAGGTCTCAATCTTGGATCCTACATTAAACTAAAAATGAACTGAATGCTAACCAGGCAGCTCAGGAGTTATGACTCCAACCTGGAGCACTGTGTCCAGGGCCAACCAACCAGACGGGAGGACCTGGAGCCCAAGGAGGCAGAGCCCAAAGGTGAGAAGATAGGGAAGGTGGGAGTGGGATGGGGGTAGAGGAGCATGTGAGCTATGGGGAGAGGGGTCAGTGCCAGACACACAGGGACTACCCACAGAGCCTGGCCAGGAGCAATGACCAGCCTCAGACCACCCATCTGCTGGACTGTATGCTGAGAAAATGTCTTAGGGTGGGTTCTGGGTTCTGGCTGTGTTTTGTCTTTGAGAAGCACATGGCAAGGCAGGCATGTGGGTGATCTTTTCTCCTCTCACAACTACAGCACCAGCCCAGGAGGCAGAGCCAGATCCTGCTTTAACTCCTGTCATACATCCCAAGCAAACCATTGAAGGGGCAGAACTGGAGGGGTGTCCACTCCCAGCGGTTGTGCCACCTTCAGGCAGCCACTCCAGCTGCAGTTCTGGAGCCTGGGCCAGCCTGTGTTGCATCTCCTGACCTGACTCAGACCCCACTACCCCTGCCTGCAGAGCCTTCCCTCCAACCTGCACTGGTTCCTGCCACAGAGGATAATGTGCCTCTAGAAAATACACCAGGGCCAACTCTAGAGCCTCTTGATGAACCTGCTCTCACTCTCCCACCAGTAGAATTTGTTTTACTCCTCTCCCAACATTTTTCATTTATTTTCTTTAATTGGCATGTTTTTCTTTTCTCTATGATGTGATTTAGTTGGGTGTATATATAATGTGAGTATATATGTGTGTGAGTATATATGTGTATAATGTATATATAATAAAATATATCATTTATTTTTATTATTTGCAGGGTTGGGTTATTTTTTCTTTTTTAATCCTCACTTGAAGATATTTTTTTGTTGCTTTCAGACTGAAAGTGAGAGAAGCATCAACATAAGAGAAAAACATTGATTGGTTGCCTTCCATATGCACCTGGACTGGGGATCTAACAAGTACTCTGACTGGGAATTGAATCCTTAATTTTTCAATTGTGGGATGAAGCTCCAACCAACTGAGCCACATGGCCAAGTTTTTTTTTTTTTTTCAGTTTCAGTGAGTGTGTACAAAATCTGGGGTTAGAGACTGCTGGACTAAATGTACTCCAGGGCCAGAAGCCAGTTAGGCAAGAGCTGGCTCTTCCTTTGTCTAAGACAAAAAAAAAAAAAAAAAAAAAAAAAAAAAAAAAAAAAAAAAAAAAAAAAAAAAAAAAGCAGAAAACTACAAAGACAGACCACAAGTTGGATAACGTTCCTCACAACCCAAGGCCAGATGGAGGTGTGACATCCCTGTGGTATAGAAAACTCTTGAGACCTGGTGTTTCATAAATAGACTGAGGGCAAACACATGCATCTCCAGGGAGATGCAATGCACACACCTCTACATGTCAGAGATGCCAACCTTCCCCTTGGGTGGTTTTGTTCCAACTCAGCCCAGAACCTGTGGCCCTTGCCACAGAAGTTGTTTTACACACCCACTTAAAACTTCTTTTAATATTTATGTTTCCCCTTTGTTTTACTCACAGTGTGACTTATTTAAGTTATAAAGTAAAAAGTTATTGTTTATATTGCTATTGCCTAAGGAGACTCCTGGTAGGGAACCCAGGCAGTGACCTTACTTCTTGACAACAGAGCCCAGCAGTACTTGGAACCCTGGTAACCAGGCAGCCACATTCTAAAACAGCCCTTACCCAGCTCATTTGGCTAGAGTAATTTGAACTGGCAGGATGTTTACTTGTTGTCTGTCCCTGTCCCGGGGCCGTGAACTACAGGCGGTAGTGAGAGTATGTTCCACCATGGCCACTGCTGGGTCCAGACTCAGCCCAGACAGCTGTAGCCTTTTTCATGGTGGAACCAGAGGTACCACAGGGAGGCCCAGGGTAGCTTTGTTCAGGCCAGGCCACAACTCTGATCCTAAGTGAGCAACCTTCTGTCACCTACTTGTGTGAGTGTATGTGTGTGTTTGAGGGGATTCATATGAAGAGGGCCTTCCCTGAGCAGAAGTAGACTGAGGAAGGTAAGAAGCTTGGTGGTCTTGTCATGTTCACACCCAAGGTCAAGGCTGGCCAGGTGGACATGGAATGTGGGTAGTGTCCTCTGTCTGAGGTTTATCCACAGCCTTGGAGGTGAAGCTTATTTTCCTGGGAAGAAGTCTATGCAGACCCATGGCTGGGCCCCATCCTGGAGAGGAAGGTCCAGTGGGCAGAAGCAGCAGCAACTAGGGATGGGCAGGGCTTGAGGCCTCAGGACTGGTTGCTGATCACTGTCATTGCAGAGCTCAACCCAGGTCATGGAAAAGCAACAGGTGGTTGACGGAGACCCTTGCCCTGACTCCAACAGTGATGGGCAGGTGTGCCACATGACCAAGGGCCAGAGCAGGTCTGAAGTTATGGTGGCCACTGAGGAGCCTGGAGAGCCAGGGACCTTAGTGGTGCTTGGAGGAAGACACCTCCCCCACAGCCACCCAGGCCCCACAGGCAGCTCAAGAGTTCCATTCCCAACATGGAACATGGAGCACATGTTAATAGAATCAGGTCAGATGATGTGGAGCCCAGGGAGGCTGAGCCCAAAGGGGAGAAGATGGGGGATATCAGGGTGGGATGGGGGTGTGGAGGTGCATGTGAGCTTCTGGGGAGGGGTCAGTACCAGAAACACAGGGAGGACCCACAGAGGCTTCCCTGGAGCAAAGATGGACCTCAGACCACCCATCTCCTGGACTGTCCACAGGGAGAACATCTTAGGGTGGGTCCTGGGTTGCAGCTTCATAGGAAATCTCTCACTATGTTTTGTCTGTGGAAATGAACATGGAAATCCAGGCACAAGGATGAACTTTTCTCCTCGTACAACTCCAGTAGGAGCCCAGAAGGCAGAACTGGCTCCTGCTTCAACACCTGCCATACATCTGGAGGAGCTCAATGAAGTGTCAGACCAGGATGCTGCTCCGGACAAGGTGAGATGCACATCTCCAGTGGTTGTGCCACCTCCAGTAGCCACTCCAGCTGCTGCTCTGGAGCCCAGGACAGCCTGTATGGCAGCTTCTGGGCTGACTGAGGCCCTACCACCCCTGTCGGAGGAGCTTTCCCTCCAACCTGTTTTGGCTCCAGGCAGAGAGGAAGAGCTGCATCTGGAAAATGCACTGGCTGCCTCACTGCCTCCAAAAGTTATTTTACCCACACTGTTTGATTTTCTTCTTTTATTTTCTTTAATTGTTATATTTTCCTTTTCTCCAGGGTGTGATGAAATTTAAACATTAATTATATTATCAAGTGTGTCATTCTTGAGCATGACGTACATTCATGATGCAGTGGGAGCATCACCACTGTCTGGCTGCAGGATATTCCATCTCCCCAGAAGGAAACCCTACACTGGAAGTACTCACTTCCCACTCCCCCTGCCCTTGGAAATCCCTGATGTGCGCTCTCTCTCTCTCTCTCTTTTTTTTTTTTACCAATTCTGGACATTTCTATAATTAGAATCTTACAATAGGTGCCTTTTTGTGTGTTTGCTCACATATTTTTGTTATTTAAAAAAAAGAAAATTCTAGATCAGTTAGAGTTGAGACGTAAAAGAAGAAGTCCTCTTGAGAAAGATGTGCATAATCTCAGGGTAGAGACTACTGTGCTAAGTGTGACTACAGGGTCAGAAGCCAGTCAGGCAATGGTTGCCTCTTTCTGTGCCCAAAACAAAAATAAAAAAAAAATGCAGAAATTGGAAAAACAAACCACAAGGTGGAAAGTATGCTTCACAACCCAAGGCCAGAAGAAAGATTAACATCCCAGCAGTGCAGAAAACTCTTGAGAGTCAGTGTTTTCTAAAGGTAAAGAGAGCAAACAAATGCACTTCCAGCAAGAAACAATGCACAATGCCAGTACCATCTGCTGGTTGTGGCCAGCCTGGGCCCACTGCACAGACTTTCTCTGAAGGTCTCAAGGAAGTCCAGGCTGTTTCAGGGATGGCAGAGATGCATAGAAAAAGAATGAGTTCTATGTCTGTAGGGTGAGGCCACTGCTCCCCCACATGTCAGATTGATGCCACCATTTCTGTGCAGATTCTTCACTTAACATAGCCAATTCTTGTTCTGTACAAGGCAAATGAACTCTGTTTACTTCACCTTGATGACTCTCTGAGATGTCATTCCACCAAAAAATCTGCAGGCCCCAAGTGGGTGTTGGCTGGCCTTAGTGTGCCCTGAGATGTTTGCTGAGTGGCCTCAAGCCCAGAACTGGTACCAAGTTTGAATCTATGAACACCACTGATAAACACCACTTGCCCCTAACCTTGTGACTCATTGAGAACCCACCTCACATACCTTACTACCAGAGGCATCTTACTTACTACCAGAGGCTCTTCCAGTGACTGAGCCTAACAGGCACACAACAGGTGAAGTAGCATTTCAGGGTGCACTGGGCCTTCTGCTGACCTGCCACAGGGCTTGGTACTAGTGATAGCTGGCCTTGATATTCAGCTTGGCCCCTCCCATGTACAACCAGGACAAGCAGAGGCAGCCACAAACTGTAGACCACTTTGTAGCTCCTGAGACATAGCCCAGGGCTAGTCAGAGGGAACCTCTGATATTAACATGCACTGAAGTTCATCCCAAGAAGCCCCTGAACCAACACACCTAGTGGCAAGCTTTATACTGCATCAGAGGATGACCCAATTATCTCCACAAGTGGCATGCCCAATGGGAGATCTTGACAGGTAAAAGAATCTCCTGGGGCAAGTTTTTTGTTGGATCAGCCGCACATAGCAGCTTGTACACTGTAGCAGAGGTATGTCCTCATAGTCATCCAACCTGACAGTAAACCCCAGCCATGGATGAGCTGACAGCAATCAAGACTCAACTACAAAAGGAAGGCTCACATAACTCACACAAAGGACATTGCTGCATCACCTAGCTCAGGTGATCAGAGAGACTGTACAAGTGACATGTACAGGATGCCTGCTACATACAGCCACTACACTAGGACTGGGAGACACAGCAGATCTACATAATACACAGAAACAAAGAGGTCACCGAAAAAGGGATGCAAAGAAACATGCTCCAAATAAAAGGACAGGAGAAATCCCCAGAAATGAAAGCAAACCATTAAAATTGCCCAGTCAGAAATGAAGAACACAATAACTGAAATAAAGAATACATTAGAAGAAATCAACATTAATTAGATGGAGTTTCAAATCAACAATTTGGAAGACAGGTAGAAGAAATACCAAATAAGTGCAGAAAAAAGAAAAAATAAATAAAACATGAGGATAGTTTAGCAGGGGTGTCCAAACTTTTGGCATCTCTGGGCCACACTGGAAGAAAAACAGTTGTCTTGAACTGCACATTCAATACACCAATGCTAATGAAAACTGATGAGCAAAAAAAGGTTTTAACTAAATTTATAAATTTGTGTTGGACCTCTTTCATAGCTATCTTAAGCTATATGTGACCTATGGCCTGCAGGTTGGACACCCCTGGTAAAGGACTCTGGGACAATATCAAGTGTAACAACATCTGCATCACAGGGGTACCAACCAGAAGCATGAGAGAGAACAAGGGTTTGAAAAATTATTTGAAGCAATAATGACTGAAAATTTCCCCATCTTGGTGAAGGAAAAAGACATGTAAGTCCAGGAAGTACAGAGAATCCCTAAGGACATGAACCCAAAGAGGTCTATACCCAGACACATCATTATTAAAATGCCATAAGTTAAAGACTAGGATAGACTCTTAGCAGCAAGACAAAGTTAAGTAACCTGTAAGGGAGCTCCCTTAAGATTGTCAACTTTCTCAATGGAAGCATTTCAGACCAGAAAGGATAGTCATAAAATGTTCAAAGTGGTGATAAGCAAAAACCTACAACCAAGACTACCTTATCCAGCAAGGCTTTCATTTAAAATGGAAAGAGAAATAAAAAGCTTCCCAGACAAGAAAAAGCCAAAGGAGTTCATTACCACCAACCAGTATTACAAGAAACATTAATGGGACTTCTTTAAGAGGAAATAAAAGTAAAAATGAAGAGGAATATAATCATAAAAAATATAATGGCAATAACTATATGCCTGTCAATAATCTCTTTAAATGAAAATAGGTTAAAAGCTCTAATCAAAAGACAATGAATAGCTGAATGGATAAGAAAACAAGGCCTATATATATGCTGTCTACAAGAGACCTATCTCAGAATGAAAGACACACACTTAAAGGAACTAGACCCAGAACAACAAACAAAGCCCAAAGTCAATAGAAGAAAGAAATAATAAATATTAGAGTGGAAATAAATGAAATAGAGTCTAAATAAAATTCAAAAGATCAATGAAACCAATAACTGGTTCTTTGAAAGGATAAACAAGATTGACACACCTTTGCTTGTATATCTTTACAATAGGAATGCCTTATATTTCACAATGTTCTTAAGGACTTCTTATAATATTTATTGAGATATCTGAGATGAAATTCCTAGAATAATGGCTGTGATATAACAGAAAAAAAAATAGAGTAAATGTTAAGAGAATATTTCTTTCTGGAGAACCTGCATAAATCCAAGATCAGAAAGACTCCTATGAGGAGGAGACAAATTGGCTAATAACTGAGAGATGGAGAAGGTTTAACTTAGTGAAAACATAGGGAGAAAACATCTTGTTCTGGGGCCTCAAAGTATGAAAGAACATAGGAACATATGAGTGACCACATTAGGGATGATTGGGTTAGAACACAGAAGAAAGGAGCCTACACACAAAATGTGATCTTGGAAGTGAAGAAAGGAGCCAGCTAATTTAAAGAATACATGCCCTATAGGACAAAAAGTTGGGGGTAGTTTCACTTCTCTCTCTACCTGCTTATTGAACTAGGATGTTATTGCCTGCCCTTTGTTCTCCTAGTTCTCAAGTCTCCAGACTGCGACTTCAATTTACATCACTGACTTTCAGGCTCTTAGCCCTTCAAACTATACCACCAACTTTCCTTAATCTCCAGCAAACAGGTGGCAGATTATAGGACTTCTCTGCCTCTATAACCCCCAGAGAAAGAAGATGGCCTCTGAGTGGGTGGAAGCTAAGCCCACTTGCTTGTCCCCCAGAATGGATTTTTGGCTGATTTTCTAACAAGTGACCCAAACAGTCAACAGAATCTCAGCTGGTATGAATTTGAAGCCACAGAGTAGAGAGGATGCTTAACACTGACCGCACCTGTACAACATTATATAACAATGGTGGGCAGTGTGACTCTCAATCATACAGCCAGAGGGAAGAACCCAACAAAGAATGACCCAACAACTATCAAAACCCAACCACAACAAGAGAGCCCACATAAATGGCATAAAAGGCACCACAAAAGCATCCAGTTCAGGAGAACAAGGAGATTGCACCACTGAGTCCCACAGGTCTCTTACCACAGAAGGCCACCCAACAAAGACAGGGAGTCAATGCAGATCAATCTAATAAGCAGAAACAAACAAAAAAAGTCACATAAAATGGGGAGACAAAGAAATAACCCCCAATCAAAAGGAAAGGAGGAATCTACAGAAAGAGTGCTAAATGAAATTGAGACAATCTATCAGACATAGAATTCAAAGTAATGGTTATAAAAATGCTCAAGGAACTCAGTGAGAACTACAAGGAACTTTATGGGAGGTATGAGAAACTTAGTGGGATCCACATCAGTGTGAAAAAGGACATAGAAACTATGAAACTAAGAATAAAAGCCAATATAAAATGAAGAATATAATATGTGAAATGAAGAATACACTAGAAGGAATTAAAAGCAGGTTGGATGAAGTAGAAGACTGAATCAGCAAGCTGGAAAAAAAGGGTAGAAAAAACTCTTCAGAGCCACCAAATTAAAAAATACTAAAAAAGAATGCAGATTGTTTAAGGGAGCTGCAGGGCAATACAAAATGTAACAATATTCACATCAGGGATATCAGAAGCAGAAGAAAAAGGAGCAAGGGATAGAAAGCCTGTTTGAAAAAGTAATGAAAGATAGCTTCTCTAACTTAGTGAGGGAAAAAGTCAAGCAAATCCTGTAAACACAGAAAGCCCCAATCAAGATGAATCCAAAGAGGCCCACTCCAAGACATATTGTAATTAAAATGGCAAAATTTAAACACAAAGAGAGAATCTTAAAGGCAGCAAGGGACAAACAGATAGTAACATACAAGGGCATTCCAATAAGAGTGTCAGCTGATTTCTCAACAGATACTACAAGCCAGAAGGGAATGGACCAAAACACCCTAAATAATGAAAAGCAAAGGCCTGCAACCATGACCACTCTACTCACCAAGGCTCTGATTTAAAACAGAAGGTGAGAAAAGGGGCTTCCTAAACCCCCCACAAAAAAAAATGGCAAAGAGTACATCTCCACCAAACCAGCCCTGCAAGGCATGCTAAAGGGACTGCTTTAAGAAGATGAAGTCAAGGAACACCTATAAAGGGCCCATGGAGAAGGGCAATGGTGGGGAGAATTGAATGTGGGAGTGGGGGCTAAGCAGTACAGTAGAGAGCAATGGGGGAAAATGGGGACAGCAGTAATTGAACAACAATAAATAAAAACAAAAATAGAGGATGAAGAAAAAGAGAGAGGAACACAGGCACAAAGGGAAAAATGATAATGAATAAATATCTATGAATAATAATAACCTTAAATGTAAATGGTTTAAATGTTCCACTCAAAAGACACAGGTAGCTGAATGGATAAGAAACATGAGCTGCATCTATGCTATCTACAAGGGACCCACCTCAAAACAAAAATCTACAGAGGTTGAAAGTGAAGGAAAAGAGAGAGAGGACCCAAATAAATAAAATCAGAAATGAAAAAGGAGAAGTACAAATGATACCATAGCAATACAAAGGCTTGTAAGAAATTACTATGAACAATTACATGCCAAGAACCTGGACAATCAGGGCAAAATGGATGAATTTCTAGAAATATACAGTCTTCTAAATCTGAATCAAAAAGAAGCAGAAAGCCTGAATAGACCAATAACAACTAGTGAAACTGAAGCAGTAATCAAAAAACTCCCAGCACACAAAAGCCCTGACTGAATGGCTTCACAGGCAAATTTTACCAAACATTCAAAAAAGAACTAACTCCTATCCTTCTGAAACTACTCTAAAAATTTCAAGAAGAGGGAAGACTCTCAAACTCTTTTTATGAGACCAATATCACCCTAATTCCAAAACCAGGTAAAGACACAACAAAGAAAATTATAGGCCAATACCATTGATTCAACTAGATGCTAAAATCCTCAACAAAATATTGGCAATCTGAATCTAGAAATACAATAAAAAGATCATACACTGTGATCAAGTGGGATTTATCTCAGTGGTGCAAGGATGGTGTGATATTTGCAAATCTAAACATAATACACCACATAAACAAAATGAAAGACAAAAGTTACATGATCATATCAATAGAGGCTGAAAAAGCATTTGATAAAATCCAGCACCACTTAAGATAAAAACACTCAGCATTGTGGGAATAGAGGGAGTGTGTCTCAACATAATAAAGGCCATATATGAGAAAGCTACTACCAACATTATACTCAACAGTCAAAAACTAAAAACTTGCCCCTTAAGATAAGGAACAGGAGAAGGGTGTCTGCTTTCACCACTCTAATTCAACATAGTACTGGAATTTCTAGCCATACCTATCAGGCAAGAAAAAGGAAAAAAAGCATCCAAATTGGAAATGAGGAAGAAAAACAGTCATTATATGCAAATGTCATGATAGTACATAAAAACCCTATAGACTCCACCAAAAAAATTACTCCACCTAATAAGTGAATTTGGCAAAGCAGCAGGATACAAAGTCAGTATTCAGAAATAGATGGCATTCTAGTACACAAACAATGAACTGTTGGAAAGAGAAACTAGGAAAAAAAACCCTACTATAGCAACAAGAAAAATAAAGTACCTAGTAATAAATTTCACCAAGGAGGTAAGAAACCTATACTCAAAAAACTATATTACACAGCAGAAAGAAAGAAAGAGCTCCTATCCTTTGCAACAGCATGAATGGAACTGGAGAGCATAATGCTAAGAGAAATAAGCCAGGCAGTGAAAGACAAATACCATATGATCTCACCTATAAGTGGAACCTAATCAAAAAAACAAACAAGCAAGCAAAATATAACCAGAGATACTGAAATTAAGAACAAATTGACAGTAACCAGAGGGGAGGTGGGAGGGGATAATAGGGGTAAAAGGGGAAGGGATGTCCCCTTTTTTGTCCACTATAAAAGACACATGGACAAAACCAAAGAGGGATGGGATGAGGGGATGGATGTAGGGATGGCTGGGGTGGCAGGGGGGATGTGGACAACTGTACTTGAACAACAATATAAATAAATAAATAAATAAATAAATAAATAGCCTCAATAAACACTTCTCCATGGAGGACATACAGATGCCCATATACATATGAAGGAATGTTCAAAATCATTGGCCATCTGATAGATGCAAATTAAAACCACACTGAGCTATCAAATCACACATGTGAGAATGGTGATTCTTAATAAATCACCAAAGAACAAGTGTTGGTAAGGATGTGGAGAAAAAGGAACCCTTGTGCACTGTTGGTAGGAATGCAGACTGGTATAGCCACTGTGGAAACCACTATGGAATTTCCTCAAAAAAATTAAAAATAGAACTGCCCTTTGACCCAGTGGTTATGCTGCTGAGAATATACACTAAGAATTGCCAAACTAATTCTAAAGAACTTATGCACCCCTATGTTCATAGCAATGCTATTTACAATAGCCAAGTTCTGGAACCAGCCTAAGTGCCCATCAGTCGATGAGTGGATCACAAAGCTGTTGTACCTTTACACAATGCAATACTACATGGCAGGAAGAAAGAAGAAAGAACTCCTACCCTTTGTGACAGCATGGGTGGAACTGCAGACTATTATGCTAAGTGAAGTAAGCCAGTCAGTGAAAGACAAATACAACATGGTCTCACTTATAGAAAAATCTAATGAACAAAATAGAACCAGAACATGGAATCATGGAACAGCTGATAGAGAGGAGAGAAATGGGGAAAATGGTGGAAAGAAGGGCAAGAGACTTGTCAGTGAAGGTATGAATGACCCATGGACGTGGACAGCAGTGTGCTGATTTACTGTAATAGTGTGGGTGGGCTGGGCAGAGAAGGACAAAGTGAGAAAACTGGGACAACTATAACAGAATGACAGTAAAAAGTACACAGGTTCCAGCAAAAGTTGTTCCTTACATTAATTATTGAAGGGCTTTGTGTAGGAAGAACATTGTTGACATTTCATTTGTTAATACGAACTCTGATTCATTGCAAGCAATGTATTGGGAGGAGATAGAAGTTGTTGCTGGAGGAAGAATTATAAAACTCTTGCAGTTGTTCAGTAAAGAGATGTGGTAACTTAGAGTGACAATGAAAATGAAAAAAGTTATAAAGCAGGCTTATTTGCTAAATTTGTTAGTGGATTAGATATGGAGCAAAAGAGGAGAAAAGCCACAGCTAATCATTGACTGGGGTCAGAAGAAGGGGAAGGGAAAAAGTAACCATAAGGGTAAAAGTACCATTATGGGTTGACATTATTCTCTGACTGCCACATGCCCTGATCTTCCAAGAAGTCCTTACTTCGAGGGTATAAGAAAGAGCATATGTAAACAAAAAAGGTGTGGCCCCAGAACACTGCCCCTCTGAGTATTTTGTGCTAGACTCAGGCACCACACATGGATATTTTGATGATGTAGATAATTTTTTGAGTATATGGATGTATTTTGTGGTAACCAGCCTTCATAATTGCCCCCAAAAGGTCCTCCCTCCTTGAGTTACACACTTACATCATCCCTCTCACAATGAATGTGGGCTGGCACCCATGTGATCAATAGAATATGGAAGTGATGTTCTTATTCAACTAACATTTAGTAAACTTTTAGATGTTTCAGGCACTCTTAAAAGAAATGAGGAGCCAATATTGAAATATTCAGTGAGTCAGTGGGTGTAGATAAAAAAGGTAAATTTCATATTTAATCATGAGACAGTTTTAATGAGGGTATATTGTTGAGGAAATATGTAAGATTTTGTGTGATTTTTAATATGAACAGTATTTGTTATTACTCTTGGTCCCATATAGTGCTCTGTACATAGTAGGTACTCTAAACGTCACATGGATGGATTTGATAATACAGACTTTTCTATATTGATCAATTAATCAGATATAGAATAAATGAAAAAGGAGAATTCTTCATTGAACATTGGGCTTTGCATACTGCACTTCACTCACTTATTGCCAATGAAATCACAACTAGTTAGCCTTTGTAGATGTCTCTGATTTCACATGTAGCTAGAACAAATGGAAATAGGCCTGTACTTCTGATCTTAGCTGGATGGCAGCTCCTTCTTAGAACAGCAATTATTTTGGAACTAGTCAAGTAGTTGCTTATATCTGGGCTAGATCATTCCTATCAGGCATTATTATGTTTGTTTTCCAAGGACTATCATCTGTTGACATGATCTTTACCAAAAAGGACAAGAATAATAATGGCAATTACCATCTAGTGGGAGACTCAATAAAGGTATTATTCTCACACATATATGCACATGCACACACAGCATTTTAAAACTCTCACTAAAGGATTGAATTAACTAATGAACCATTAATCTTCTACAAAGGCAAATTGAGAAAGCTAAACTGGTTTTCTTAGATGTATATTAAACTTAAGAGCTAGAGGAAATATGCTGGACCTGATTTAACCAGTTAGTTTTACCTTGGAAAATTAACACATTTTCTGCATTGTTAGTATAAAATTATGCTCCATTGTATAAGTTATAAAATGGACTAGAAACCTATAGTAGCAATGACTTGCAAATTTTAAGTGGTTGGAAAAATGATATAAGCAAAAACAAATCTATCCTGTTTTTAAGCAGTTAATAATGATCTGCATAAAGAGAGTACTTTTTAAATCACAGGACATACAAAATTAGAACTATTACTAGGACCAAGAAGGACAGAACAATCATATAAGAGGAAAAAGAAAGATTAGAATTATGGGGCAAGAAATAACAAGATGAGAGGAACTTGAAAAATCTAATGTTAAAGGAAATGCTTTAGAATACTCAGTTGGAGAGACAGAATTGGGAAGTTGCAAGAAAGAAAAAAGATCAGACATCACAATGGGCAATAAATTGAATGAGAATGATAAAATGATATTACCAAATAATGCAAGGTGCCATTGGCCTGCTTATGGAATAACTCATTATGAAATCACTGGTGTGACTCCATCCTGTACCTGCAAATAACCATGTCCCACAATTGCACTCTCTGTAGGATGTGTGCAGACTATTAGTGAGAAACCAGGAAAAAAAAGATTAGCCAACACACTAACTTTTAAAGGCATTTTAATTTTAGGGTATAAACACAATAATCTAGTATGGTGATTGCCAAAAGGAAGGGAGTAGGCGCAGGTAGAAGAGGGCAAAGGGAGAACAAATGGTGACAGAAGGAGACCAGACTATGGGCAGTGAACACAGAGTACAATGTACAGAAGATGTATTATAGAATTACACTTTAAACCTATTTTATTAATCAATTTAACTGAAATAAATTTAATAAAACATTTGAAAATAACAAATACATATATAGATGAATGACAGCAGAATCTTGATACTTTTGAGGGTCTTGAGAAATCTCAAATATTAGGAAAGTCTATAACTTAGCCACATGATGCAATAGAGCAAGGCTTTTGCAGAGTTCATGTATAAAGAGAAAGGCCATTCTGAGATGCAGAAACATTCCCTTCCTCACTCATTAAGGATACACTCCCTAAATCAAAGGTCCATGATTCTAATTAGTGACTTAGTAAAGTGACAAATTATACATTACCATATGTTTTGTACCTTTGGGGTCATATACAGATAGTTTTAACTACTGTATCTTCAACTTTACATTAAAACTTTCTGATGTGATTATTAGAGTACAAATTTCTAGGTTCAGGGACTCTGTATTTTAATAAGCAACCAAGATTATTAAAATACAAGTAGCCCTCAGCCTCCACAAGGGGTTAATATTAAGTGTGTAATTCTAAGAGGATGCACTATATCTTTTTAAAGATTCTATTTTATTTTATTTTTAGAGAGAGGGGTGGTAAGGAGAAAGAGAGGTAAGGAAACATCAATTGGCTCTTTTTTGTGGACCACTTGGCCTGCAACCCAGGCATGTGCCCTGACCCGGAATTGAACTAGTGACCATTCAGTTTACAGAACAACACACCCAACCCACTGAGCCACACCAAGGGATCCCATCTTGGGATATAGTATACACTATAGCTTGATCCAAAATAGTGAAAAGGAAGATACAGTGATTCCAAGGATAACAGATAGGCAATTAAATTACATGTGAGCTGAAAAAAAAAATGAGTTGCATAATAAAAGCATCCCTGAAGGTTTTCATGCAAATATATAAAAGAAGAAAAGAACTGATGGTCTCTCAAGTTTTCTTCTATGTCAGGGTTTTCATAATGGTGGAGATTATCCTTATAAGACAATTCAACTTTTTAAAAATGTTTTTAACTGAAAAGCAAAAATGCTTCATAATCTAATACAGGAAACCTTCTTTAGCTGAAAAACAAGTAATAATTATAATTCTATGAATTGACTGGTAGGATTTCATTAATTACAAAACCAAACAGCCTAACTTCTCATTATTATTATGTCAGTGCATAAACAAACACAGTTTTCATTGTATTGACTATTAATGTTTTTAAACAATGTATCAAGTAGGCCCCTAGATAAATGCCTCTATGTTTTGTGGCTCCTTCAGTGGAACTGTTTCTGTTGTTAAAGAACATGAGATTAACTAATAGTGCTCTCAACATTCCTGGCTTGTTTCTCAATAGCAGGCACAAATCTGTTCTAACTTGAGACTCAGTAGTAAATAAACAAGCTATTAACTACACTGAGGGAGAACATAACAATGTATAATCTCAATAATTCTGCAGCAAATGTGATTAAATTACAGTTACAATCCAGCAAAATAAACTAACCTGAAGTAGCAAAAACTAAAATAGAATTAAACAAGGCCCATATCACCTGATATAATATTGAGAAGACTTGCATTTCAGGGCATGTAATTTAATTGAGGAAAAGCAGTCTATGCATTTAAAATAACCTCATTTGTGCTTCTGTTTTAGGAAATGCTTTCATTACAACACTACCTTATCTTGTGCTGTTCTACCTTTCATCTTTTAGAAATGATCCGACATGGGGATTTCCATTAGGCGTGTTTTTCCAAAGATGCGGGTGAATGTACCACCTAACTGTTAAGCCAACCAAACTTAACTCAACTCACTGTAAGGCTTATCTGTCGATGCGGTCTTTCTCACTGCTCATCCTCAGAGTATGTACACTAATACCCACCACAAAGAATCAAAAGAAGATCCCAATGCATTTGTGCTAAAATGCATGACATTACCTCAGGTGATCTGGAGCAGGCTATGGATGGACAGGTCCAAGTCAGTGAGACGAGGAAAAGTTTCAAACACCAAGGTCAAAGGCAGAATCTGAGTTGTAAGGAAGTAAAGATGCTGGGTATCTTTCATTAACAGATGAGCTTTATCATTTTACTTACCACCCCCTAGGAATTATGGGTGTCAGAGGTAGAAGAACAAACTAATTTTTTTGACTCCAGTTTAAAGACAACTTGTTAGATACAGTATTCTCCCAGGGAAGAGGCCTGATCATAAGGTTACTAATCATTCTTGTCTGCACTCTAGAAACGAGAATCTAAGTTACTTCAATGCTTCCCCAGAGCACTTGTTAGAATTAAAAAAGATATCTGTGGTTAACCTGGCATACAACCTCAGTGACTAAATTTTTCTTTTAATGTTGGACTAGCAGGATGTCTTAGCTGACTCAGTTTAGGGTCAAGATATTTAATGGGAATTAAATGGTAAATCTGCTCTGAGATGCCTTAAGGGTCTTTGAGGAACTTAACGAAAGGAAGGTGAATAGAAAAGTCAGAATCCAGCCCTGCTTGTGTGGCAAGGCTCATTTTTATAATTACACTATTTTATTCTCCTTTTCAGATTCTCATTTAAAAGTATGACTCAAGCTAGAAGATAAATAATAAAACACAACAAGGTTAAAATTAGTCTATGCATGGGAAATAGATCCAATTGAAAAAAAGAAAAACAGACAGCTATGGTCAAGTATACAAACTGATCCAAATATCAAACAACTTTAAAGAATCAAACAAGGCCTTTTATCTGAATTATTAGAATAACTCTAAGCAATAATCATTCCATAACAGAAACTCAGAAGTTTCATAAAAGAATAATTTTAACTAATCAACAGTGCATTAAAAGCTTCTGTCAATCTTAAGACTGCAGATCAAAAACCAGAGGCAGAGGGACATTTTCTATGCATTTCAGGAGACTATGGGAAATCACAGAAGAAGCATAGCTCTGGGCTGCTTCTTAGCTGGTTGAGCTCAGGTGAGTTCCTAAGATTTTTTTTTATCTTAAGGTAGAAATTATAAGCACCACCTACATACCTTTAAACTAATGCCATGAAGGTGAAGGTATAAGAGAAAATTAAGTATATAAAGTGTTACAGAACTGAAAAGCACTACGCAAATATGAGTTATTGCTGCTTATCTGAGGAAACAGTATTGCTTTCTGTGCTCTGCTGAGCTCTGGCTACTGCTTTCCACATTAATACATAGTGATCTGGCTCCTGCAATATCTTTATTCTTCTAGACATTACCCTTAGCCTGCACACACAAGAAAATGCCATCCTTGTTAACACTCCTTCACAAGCTAATTAGGCATAACAAGCAAAAATATATTAGCAGGTGTATGTGGTTGGCTTAGTTTCTCTTAGAAAGTGCTCTTGTGAGTGCCTCATTTGTGGCTGGACTCCATTGTACACAGACCTAAATGTGGAGCGGGGTCCCTTCCAGCCCTCCAGCACCTTGTACCAATTAAGTTTGCTGTGCTCCATAGTCACAGACTTCTCTCCTGATCCCAGGCCAACCATTGCAAGATGATTGCCCAGAACTCAGACATTCTGGAAGACAGATGCTAGGAAATTCAGATTCCATGAGGAAAAAAGAAATATTAGACAATCACTTTTAATATCAGTAGTAACTCCAACATCTTGAACACCTACTGTTGACCAGTCACTATGACAATACTTTTACACATGATGCGGAATAGTAATTTAAAGTCTTGATTTAGGTGTTTTCTTACCCTATATTTTCTCCTTTTAATGCTCACCCTTCCTAACCTTCATTCAAGGCTAGGGACAGAATTTCTGTTTGTTTTCTCCTAAGAAGTTTGGGGAAGAATAATTTGTGTTCAGAATTTCCATGTCTACTGAGGAAATACTGCTGGGTGCTCCTGAGAGGAACAAGGGAAAGGGCATTTTACATATAGACTCATCTAGTAGAAGGGGAATAGTCTCTGTATCATTATAGTAAAACGTTTGTTTGGCTTGAGTAAGAAACAAAGGAAGACAGAAAATTCTATGGGTCCTGAGAGCAGAGAAAACCTATCCCCTGGTTTTCGGTAACAAAGGTAAGAGGACCACAGAAAGTGGCATGTAGGATGTGGGCATCTAGGGAACTTCAGCAAATAAATACTCTGTACTCATTCTGGGTGATAGAGAGAGAATCAGAGAGCCCCAGGATCGTAGGATCTGAAGGGGCCACATGCTGAGGATGAATCCAAGGTCAGCTAGGTAAACTGACGACTTCAGACAAGACTCTAAGACTCTCGCCAATATCTAACAGCCAAAATCTTAGCGACTGGGTACTATCCTTCCAACAGAGGGTCTTGTTTCTCAGAGAAAGTGGGAATAGGATTGCAGATACAAATTAAATAGAGTTTTTATCTATGTATCTCTACTAACTCAATAAAAGAAGCGCTCAGTCAGAAATAATGAGTTAAAGAAAATGAAGACAGCTTGTTTTCTTCCAGACCTGAATTTATGAGTCTAGATTGACTCACACTACATATTTAGTGCTTTAATTAATCCCTATAACAGCATTACAAAGTAAGAATTACGTTCTCCCTTTTTATAGGTAAGAAAACCTGAAGAGAGGAATTTAAGTAGCTTCTCAAGACAGCACAGCTCATTTATGATGGTGTTGGACTTCAGCCCTAAGTCTCTGTGCCTCCCACGCTCTCTCACCTGCTATCCTGTAGTGCCCATTCCCTGAGGCTGAGTGTACTGGGTGAAATTCAGTGTTTCCAATTGTATTACTGATGCTTAAAGTAATATGAACCTGAGCGCACTGTTGCCCCTTCATATTTGCACAAAGGCAAAATGAAAAGAGATTTTTTATTTTTTTGGACACAAAGGTAACTCTTATTACTGAACAATATATTTCATAAACCTTTGTGCTTGCCTTTCATAGCTACTATTAAAACTTTTAAAGATGAACTACATTATTCGCAGGCATTTTACAACATAGTTTCTCCACATGTTTTTTTTTTTTCTTGGTGGTGGTTCAGAAAGGACAGATATTGTGAGGGGTAAAGATACATCAGAAGTTATTAAATAATTTTCTGAAGATCAGAGAGTTGGCTGGTCTGAAGAAAACTGTGGCAAGCCCCAGAAGTAGAGGGAGCAGCTGGGAACAGTTTTTGGCCACTCCCTGTAGTGCTACATGCAACAGGAGCGGGCTGGTACCAAAAGGCCAGAGAAGGAGCTGCCAGCAGAGACTGGCACTTGTGCACCAACACCAATTGGGAGCCAGCTGCAGGACCTTGTGCCAGCTGGAAAAGTGGTACCCTGTGAAAGGAAAGAGACGCAGTCTTGTGGGGATACGCATAACAATCTCTGAAGTGCACCGGGAAGGTTGAAGTGCAGATAGGGTGCTAGAAACAGATGTAGGACAATAATGCAATCAAGCCAAATGTAAGGCAGGGAAGCATGAAGGAAGGAGAAAGGGAATGAGGAAAAGATATCAGCCGTGATGGACAAAGAAAGCCAGCCAGTTAGCAAATTCCTGAAAGGAAGCCTAGTTTAGTTCATTTTGTATCAATTATATGAAGCTACCAGGTAAAGAAAGAAAATCTAGTGGACAAGATACAATCATTATATAAGGAAGGTAAAGATAGTACAAAAATAACATGAATGAAGTACTATAGTTGAAGTTATTTTTAAGGTGTCAGACTCACAGTAGGTGTGCAATAAATTTTGGCTACTATTAAAATTGCCATTGATACTATTCTCTTTAGCTGGTTAATTCCTAATCCCAATGATATTGTTAATAGATGTCTGTTAGTATCCTGATGCCAGGTGAGGTTGCAATGAAAGATTTTAATTCTACTTCTAAACTTCAGATAGATTTTCCTTCTCAAAGTGATGCAAAGCATGTAGATTGTATACAAACACCTTGCGATCAGTCAGGATTCACTACCGTTATGCATCCTGAGGCAGAATTTCCCACTTGTGCTTGCAGTCATCTCATTGATGTCCACATAAAAGTTTCTTTCTTTCTACTATCCCTTAGCTTAGTGAAAACATGTTCTTTACTCTTCCATTACAACAATGCATATTTATACTGAAAGGTTTGTGCAAAATGCTATGAGGAGGTTGTTGATCAAGTGTTTGTAATTACATTTTCCAGCATTTGCAAGAAATAGAGTGATTTCCTTTTAATTCAGGAATAGTTAACTTCTCTCCATCATGAATTGCCACTTCCTCAGAGAAGTCTCCCTGACCAATCACCCTAAATTTAATTTTCTCTATCAGTCTCTATATCAATGCCTTGGGCATTGTTTTTAAAATATCAAAATTAGTTCTCAAAATATGTATGCTATTTTATTTGCTTGCCTGTTTACTTGTATTTGTCTTTAGCACCCACTACAATGTAAATTCTGTGAGGACAGAAACCATACTGGTATTCTTCCACATTCAGAAATGTTTACTTAACACATACTAGGTGCAAAGTATTGTTTCTAGGTACTGGGATACAGCAGTGAACTGACATTCTAGTAGTGGAAACAAACAGCAAAAAATAAAAATGAAAAAAGAAGGTTTCAATGTTATGAAGAATATAGCAATATGAGGTTATATAGAGTGTTTTGGGGATGCAGCAAGGAGTGTTTTGCTGGGCTGGATGAAGTCAAAGCCAAACCAGAAGTCTCCATTGTAAGCAGGCCCATGATAACAAGTGGAGGAAGGGCATTCCAGAGGACAGAAAGTGCAAAGACCAGGGGCCTGGGATTAGCTTAGTGCGTTCATAGAACAGCAATCTGGCATTGTAGCCACAGCAAAGTGAATAGGAGGACAAAAGGAAGAAATGAGATTGGAATAATTATGGAGCACTATGAAGGCTATGTGGGAAAGGTAAGGCTCTTCATTTTATTCTGCGTGAGGTGGGAACTAAATTTAAGGGTTTTAAGCAGAGAGTGACAGGATCTGACTTATGTCTAAAAAGGACTGGGTTTGCCTGTTGTAAGGAGAAAAGCCTGGAAAGGGTTGCTCAAAGGAGAACAGTAAGAGGGTAATGCAGCAGTTTAACTAAAAGATCATGATGGTATACAGGAACTTGATAGAATAGGACATGAAGGATTACAGAGATTGCTGTAGAGGTGAAGGACACAGGTCACGTGCTGTACATGTTTTAAAAGTGAAGATTATCAGATTTGCTGAGAGATTGGGTGAGGAATGGCAAATGAGAGGTATCAAAGATGACTCCAATTTTTTTGACATGAACAGTTTGAAGACCAGAGTTGGACTCATTGAAATAAGAAATAGAGAGAAGACAGTTTTGAAGGTAGAAATTAACAGTTAAATTTGAGATGAGTAAACTTTCAGCTGTGGAAATGACAAGTAACAGTTGGTTTAAGGAGTTTTGATGCTGGTTATATTTTGCTTGCTTGTTTGTTTTAAAGAACAAACTGACAGTAACCACAGAGAAGGGGAGAGAGGGATAATGGGGGAATACAGGGGAAGGTCCATCAAGGAATATGTGTAAAAGACACATGGACAAAGCCAAAGGGGGTAGGTTCGAGGTGGGGAGGTGGGGATGAGTAAGGTGGGAGACCAAGGTGTAGTGTAAATGGAGACAACTGTACTTAAACAACACAATAAATAAATATATAAATAAATAAATAAATAAATATTTTAGATTTTGGAAGAAAAGAAGTCTTAATGCTGGAGAGATATATTTGGAAGTTATTAGAATACATACGGCATTTAAATTCTTTGGAGAAGATGGATTCACTGATGAGGAAAACAAAGTAAAGGTCTGAGGACTGACTTACATGGCATTCCAGCATTGACTGCTGGGGAAGATGCAGAGGAAAGAGCAGAGAAGACTGAGAGGGACCCACCTCTGAGGTCGGAGGAAGCCAGACCATGAATCTTAAAAACCAAGGGTCTACTGCTAGGGCTCCATTAATGAACATGAGAGCTGAGAATGAAGTGCTGGGTTTGGCAACATGGCAGGGCCTGATAAGCTTGACCTGAGCCATTCTTCAGAAACATGGGGATGAATGCTTGAATGGAGCAGTTTGGAAGGAAGCTTGGAAGGAATGGAAGTGGAGTATAGATGACTCTTTGAAGGAATTTTGCTCTAAAAAGAATTAGAGAAATGGAGAGTGATGTGAGGTCATAGGGACATGTTTTGTAAGCAAGATCCCACTATGTTAAAAGGAGTAAAAAAGTTTACAAGAGGAAAGAAAAGTAATCATGACCAATTAAAAGAGCAAAGTCCAAGAGCAGGAGAATGAGGTGGGACACGGTGACTAAGGGAAGTGCGAGACCATGGATGGGAGCTAGGGCAGCTCTTCACTGTAAAGGGAGAAAAGGGAGAGTGTTTGTGTGCAGATGCACAAATATTGGTAGATTTATTTGGTGTATGAGCATGTAGAAAACATCCTCTAATTCCTTGACTGAGTTTTCAGCATCTATCACAGTTCCTAGCACATAGTAGGTGTTCAAAAAACTTATTGTATGGATGGGTATATTATTAAATCTGCTTCCATAGAATTTCCTCAGAATAATGCTCTGTCTAGGGTATCTCTATAAATTTTAGCTTAAACCTGCACTATAAAAATGGAATAGAATGAGAGGAAAAGCAAAATGTTTTTCAAATGTGCTTTAAGGATTTACTACATAACCTCCACTCCTTGTCTTTCCTTCTAAAACAAAGATGTGGATAGAAAGGTATGGGATGTTGTACTTTTTTATAGAAGTAATTAGATATCTGTGACTCCTCTCACCCTCTCATAATATCTGTTGGATATAAATCTTGGCTTTCTCGTTTTGGCTACATTCCCAGAATCGTATGTAAAGTGTTTTCTTGAAATATGAAAAGGACCCTACATTTTAAGTTCATTGTCTCTTTGTCTGAAAAGCAGCTTATTCTTTTCCTATTAAGATTGTGTTTTGCAAGGGCTTTTCTCTTCCTTCACTGTTTAAGTTAAAACTTGGAAGCTGCAAATTGCATACCAGCCAAGAATACAGTGGTGGCCAATAAAGAGATACACACACCAATAAGGAAAATAAAGGTGGCAGAAATGTATTTTTAATGTGAATTAATGAGTAGAGAGAGGATCCAACATTCACTAAGATTCTACTAGGTATTAGGTTGTCCACATATATTATTTATATTTAATCACATCACATACACATGCACACATACACACACTTGGAAAGTAGATATTACTCACTTATTACAAAGAGTGAAACAAAACTCAAGGTTAAAAAAGAAAACAATACACTTTTTAATTTTTTGAGTATATTACTGTGTACTTGATATTTTGTTAAGTAGTTTACATGCATCACCAGCTTTAATTTTAGAATAACCCCAGAAGGTATTTATTTTTACCTCATCTTAGGAAATGAGAAAGCTGGCACATCAAGAGGTTTAATAATTTGCTGAAGTTATCACAACTACGAGGGGCTCAATCCTAAAAATGATGGTTATTGGACAACATGCCCTTCTTGTCACACCGTGTGGTTCCTCAAGGGAAGCAGAGATGCCAGGGAATTAAACAGAGCATAAAGAAAAAGAAAAATATAATTACTGAATAAATTTTGATAAGTAGTATCAATAGTCCAACAGTTTTGTTGGTTATACTTACTAGCTAAGTCACAATCAGTTATATCTAGTTGCACTGCTTCAAAAATGAAGAGGAACTTTTATTTTCAAATATATCTCCATGCTTTCTGAGTTGAAAATTAGCAAAAATGTACCAGCATGGTCTAGATTCCTAAAACTCAATCCAAGAAGAGAACATCTTGCTTTTCTCTTCAATCCCTTAACAAGTAGCCAGCTAGATTATAACAGAATGTAAAGGGAGCCTTACATATCATATGTAAAAGTGTATATGTGTGTATGTACATCTAATTTTTTCAAGAGTAATTTCTCCACAGGCAAACAGGGAGACATAGTAATTAAGAACTGTATTTATGTATTTATTTAATCCTTACCTGCAGATATATTTATTGATTTGAAAGAGAGAGAGACAGACAGACAGACAGACACACCAATTGTTTGCCTCCCATACATCCCTAACTGGGGATCAAACCCACAACTTTTTGGTGTATGGAACAATGCTCCAACCACCTGAGCCACCCAGTTAGAGCTAAGAAGAATCTTTAAAATCAGAACTAAGTTTCCATCCTGCCTCACCACTTGCTGGGTATGAGACTTGCACAAATTACTTAGCCTAACCCTTATGGTCTTTATCAGTGAGGAAGGGATGATACATTATTACTTACCTCACACAATTACTGAGAATAGCATTGAAATAATGCAGTTAGCACAGTAGCTAACAGAAAATGTGCTTGATAAATTGTTTCTACTCCAAACACTATATAGAAGTACATAGTGAGGCACTAATGGTCACTTTACAATCTGTGACAAGCATGAAGATTGACCTCAAATAAAGTGCTAGTTTTTAAAAAGGTTCTAATGATTAAGCCTAATGCAGATAAATCATAATATAGACCATATGATTAAACTGAACCTCCTGTTTAATTGCATCTCAGGTGCAAGGTCCTTATTACAATTTCTATCTCTGCTGCAAGAAAAGGCTTGTTTGTTCCATAAGCCCAAGAAAGTGGAAAGGAGACAAAGATGTTTAAATATAGCCAAGACTGTGAACAAGGTTGGAATACTCTCTTTCTCTTTCTTTCTTTCTTTCTTTCTTTCTTTCTTTCTTTCTTTCTTTCTTTCTTTCTTTCTTTTTCTTTCTTTCTTTCTTTTTCTTTCTTTCTTCCTTTCCTTTCCTTTCCTTTCCTTTCCTTTCCTTTCCTTTCCTTTCCTTTCCTTTCCTTTCCTTTCCTTTCTCTCTCTCTCTCTCTCCCCATATATATATATATGGAGAAAAAGACATGGATATATATATATATGAATTTTTTCTACCAACAATTTTCTAAAATTATATGAATAGAGGATTTTTAAAAAGAAACTCCTAAAACATTTTTAAACCTAGGTTAATTTTAGTTTTTCTAACAAGTTCAAAGAGGTCCTACAACTCCCTAGGTTCTGTGCAATTATTATAACTATTCATTTAAAAGAGAAATGTATACCAACTATCATGTCATTACTATATATACCTTTTGCTGAGGAAGAAATCTGGAGGAAATTACTATTCTCTCAGAGCTTTATCTCCAATATCATGATATCTCCACAGATACAAATGCATGCCAATATTTCATGTTCCCACTCAAAGTAACTTCTTTCATAAAATTTCCCTGACACCTCACCTAGATATGGTTCTGCTTTTACAAATTCATATAGTATTTTATTGTCTGTCTGTCTCTATCTCTGTCTCTCACTCACACTATAAAAATTTCTTAAGGGCAAGGACTATCTTTTTATGCTTCCCCCACAACACACACACACCAATCTTAACACAAACTCCTGGACAAGAACGAATTCTTTCCTACATTTCTATTGAGGATTCACTGAATTCTACACACAAACATCATAATTCAGTATATTGTACTGAGTAAATCTCAATTCACAAATCTCTCTATCAAGGCTTTAGCTGCATTGTCTCATTCAATTCTCAAAACTACCCTAAGTAGGTCCTAATATGATAGCCATTTTGTAAGTTACAATGCTAGGGCTTAGAGAATGTGAGCCATGGACTTGAGGTCCCAGAGTGGTGATGTCTTTCTTCATCTTTCTCACTCCAGAGCTCAGGCTCTTGATCACTATGCAGGCACTCAATAGATTCCCACTCCATGAACAAACAAAGAAAATTCAAGGACTAAGTTCTGTATTGCTGTTCTACAACTCTTAGATGAGATGTAGGCAACTAATCATTTTATTTATCTTTTAATTTTTTATTTTGAATATTTTAATGTTTATGCTATTATAGTTGACCTAATTTTCCCACTTCACCCCCCTCCACTCAGCCCATCCCCACTTCCATAGTGAGTTCCCACACTGTTGTCCATGTCCATGTGTCCTTCAAATGTGTTCCTTGATTAATCCTTTCACCTTCTTTCAACCAGTCCCCATTTTCCTCCTCCTCTCCTATAGCTGTTAGTCTGTTCCATAATTCTACATCTCTAGTCCTATTTCTTCTCATTAATTTAGTTTTTTTCCCCATTAGATTCTACTTATAAATGAGATCATATGATATTTGACTAGCTTATTTCACTTGGCATAATAGTGTCCGGTTCCATCCATGCTGTTGCAAAAGGTGGAAATTTCTTTTTTTTCTTCTGTCTAGTATTCCATTATGTAAATATGCCACAGTTTTTTTAACTCTCTTATCTACTGTGGGGCACTTACACTGCTTCCAAATCACAGCTATTATAAATAGTGCTGCTATGAACATGAGGGTGCATACATTCTTTTGAATTGGTATTTGGGGATTCTTAGGGTATATTTCCAGCAGTAGGATCAGAGGTCAAAAGGCAGTTCCATTTCTAAGTTTTTGAGGAAATTCCATACTATTTTCCACAGTGGCTGCACCAGTCTGCATTCCCACCAACAGTGCACTAGGGCTCCCTTTTCTCCACATCCTCTCCAAAATTTGTGGTTACTGTATTAATAACTGCCAGTCTGACAGGTGTGAGATGGTATGTCATGTGGTTTTAATTTGCAGCTATCTGATAGTGGGTGATGTTGATTATTTTTCATATATCAGTAGTCATATTTTTTAGAAGACCAAGAAATTCCTTACATAAAAAGAGTAGACAAAACTGATACTTAAATATTTCTTCATCCTTTGAATAACTCAGTGATCCATACAGAATACATCCTGGGTTCTACAGAGATCATTTAAGTTCATTCTCAGTGACTTGTAAACTGACAGTTACTTAGATTTAATGAGTTATGAAGACTTAGTTTTGTGTTTAAAGTTTCAATGTGAAGGAAGAATTTTTGGCAGTTCTTTTGGATAGTCAGACCATTTATTCAAGCAATTAACTTTTATTTACTGCTAATAATACTGCATTGCATATTTCATGTCTGCTGCAATAGTGGATGTTAAATGTTCTCAACACACAAAACACACAAAAGGGTGGTGACTACAGGGTGACAGATGTGTTAACTAGCCCAATGTAGTAATCATTTCAGAATATACATGTATATCAAACTGTCATGTTGTATACCTTAAACATATACAATTTGACTTGTAAATTATACCTCAATAAGGGTGGAAAAATTAACCTCCACTTTCAGCTGCACTCCAAAAGAGGTGAAAGCAATAATTTGAAACCTTTCCTAATAATTACTAATCCTTATATAAAATCCATACTATGAACAACTGCTACTGCTCACTGATAGTGTAGGGTAAAAATTTGAACCAGATTGAAGAATTAAAAATAAGCAGAATGTATGTAAACTTTGAACAGAAAGTCTATTGCAAAGAGGGTGAGTATATCCATTTAAAATTCTCCCCAAGTACAGTGTATTCTAAAGTATTTATTCATGCTGGGCTCTTAAGTGGGAATTTGATGAACCAACATTGTAGTTCCTGGAACTGTGGATTAAATAGAGAAAAAGACAACACATTTCTATTAATACTACCTGAGCTTGTCTTATCTTGAAAATCAGGATTCATACTCTGTAAGTAACATGTGAAAAGACTGGCTTTATACGGACAGGAAATTGAAAGCGAGAAGCCTATTTTATATTCATGTTTATCTCTTTGAAGGTGTGTATAAAAGGTTAAAATATGCAAAAATCCAGATATTGCTAGTAGTACACATGATATTATATAACATTTATTTTAAGTCAAGCTAAGTCAGTTGCTTGAGGGAGAGAAGTTTAATGTTTTAATGTTTTTTTTTTTTGTGTGTGTGTATGTATCAATTTCATTTTTTTCTCTTTAGAGTTCCTGAATATATCTAAAGAAGGAGTAATTTATAACAATTCTCATTGTTACATGAGTGACAAGATTACCACCATAGCAGCATGCCAGAAGGTGAGAGAAAAATTTAAGTACAGAAACTACTGTCTACAAGATGTGTTTCCTAAAAAGTTCAGTGCATATCAATTCTATTTTAGATGCTATGGGACAGCTCACTGTTTATAGGAGGCTATTCTAATAACATCATTTTTGTTTATGAAATAATACCATCATGTTCAAATTACTGCAGAAAAAAATAGTTTATGGAGAGAACACTTGGAAACAAACAAACAAACAAACAAAAAAAGAATCCTATCTCCAGAGGTTAAAGAACTGGACAGCTCCAGAGCCCAAAGCTCTCCTCCCTCTTTTTCCTCCCCTCCTCTTTCTTCTCTGTTCTCTTCATCCTCCTCCTTCTATCTTTCTCTTTCTCCCACTCCCTCTTCAATAATCTATGGTCAAGAGCACTGGGTTACACAGTGCATTTCCAGCTCAACGTATATGGCTAGTAGGAAGAGAGTCTGCAGAGACTTCAAATGGGAAGGGCAGTCTAAAGAACGTCATCCATGTCTGGTAAGCACTATCCCTGGAAGTACATCAAAAGTAACATCAACTATAGCATTATTCATCCACCACATATACAACTATTACCAAGCCTGGTACTTAAAAATATGTGCCAATGCCATAGTTCACAGATATAGAATAAACATTTCAAAAATTTATATGGGACCATAAATGACCCTGAATAGCTGCAGCAATTTTGAGAAAGAATAACAAAGTAGAAGGGATCACAATACCTGATATCAAACTGTATTACAAGGCCACTGTAATCAAAACAGCCTGGTACTGGCATAAGAACAGACACAGACCAATGGAATGGAATAGAGAGCCCAGAAATAAACCCAAGTCTCTATAGTCAATTAATATTTTACAAAGGAGGCAGAAGCATAATATAGAGTAAAAATAGCCTTTTCAACAAATGGTGTTTGAAGACCTGAACAGCTACATGAAAAAAAATGAAACTAGATCACCAACTCACACCATACACAAAAATAAATTCAAGATGGATAAAAGACTTAAATATAAGTCATGGCACTGTAAAATTCCTAGAGGAAAACATAGGCAGGAAAATCTCAGATATTCCACACAACAATATTTTCACTGATATATCCCCTAGAGCAAGGGACATAAAGGAAAGAATAAACAAATGCTACTTAGGCAAAATAAAAAGCTTCTGCACAGCTAAAGGAATCAGTATTAAAATGAAAAGAGAACAAATTGTGTGGGAAAACATGTTTGCCAATAATACCTCAGACAAGGGTTTCACCTCAAAATATATAAAGAACTCACATGACTACACTCCAGGAAGACAAACAACCCAATTAAAAAATAGGCAAAAGACCTGAACAGACACTTCTCCAAGGAGGACATACAGAAGGCCCAGAGACATATGAAAAGATGCTCAGCATCACTAGCCATCAGAGAAATGCAAATTAAAACCACAATGAGATATCATCTCACACTGGTCAGAATGGCCATCATAAACAAATCAACAAACAAGTGTCAGAGAGGATGTGGAGAAAAGGGAACCCTAGTATGCTGTTGATGGGAATGCAGGCTGGTGCAGCCACTGGGGAAAACAATATGGAATTTCCTCAGAAAACTAAAAATAGAACTGCCTTTTGACCCAGCAATTCCACTGCTGGGATTATATCCTAAGAACCCTGAAACACCAATCAAAAGAAGTTATGCACCCCAATGTTCAGAGCAGCACAATTTGCAATAGCCAAGTGTTGGAAGCAACCTAAGCACCTGTCAGTAAGTGAATGTACCAAAAAAGACATAAAACTGTACTTGATCAACAAACAAACAAATAAATAAATAATTTAAAAACAAAATAAAAAACACTGTGTTACATTTACACAATGGAATACTACACAGCGGAAAGAAGCAGCTCCTACCTTTGTGACAGCATGGATGGAACTGGAGAGCATTATGCTAAGTGAAATAAGCCAGGTAGTGAAAGACAAATACCATATGATCTCAGCTTTAAGTGGAACCTATTCAACAAAACAAACAAGCAAGTAAAATACCAGAGATATTGAAATTAAGAACAATCTGACAGTAACCAGAGAGGAGGTGGGAGGGGATAATGAGGGGAAAGGGAAAAGGGTTTTCAGGAACCACTGTAAAGGACTCATGGAGAAAACCAAGTGAGGGTTGGAATCAGGGCAGGAAGGTGGGGATGGCTGATGTGAGGGGGAGTGGGGGGATAAATGTAGACAACTGTACTTGAACAACAATAAAATTTTTAAAAAAATGTGTCTCCCAAACAATCTAAAAGTTACAATAATTTAATTTAAAAAAATTCATTTATGACTTAATAACTAGATTTGTGAGGTTGTCAATATGATTCTAGCTCAAAACAAAGGAACTTGGCCATTTTATTAGCATGTTTAACTATCTCAGATAAATGTGCCAGTTTTTAAGTGTTTGAAGATATTGAAGAGGCTGTATAGTTCTAAAATCTACCTCAAATACTGCATTTGGAGAAACTGAGGATTGAAAAATGATAAACTAAATTCCAAAATTTGTACAACAATGGGATTCTTTTCCAGGAAAAGGGTGAGATAGTAAATGGTATGCCAAGAAAAAGTGTTGCTATGGTCTGTACTAATATCTGTGTTTCATCTCAAGATGAAAAAGGGAAAGGAATCACACCTGAGAAAGCGATGAAGCTTCCTGAGATAGAAGGTTGTGAGAGCACTCATAATTGATAAAGATGCCCCCTGCACAAGCCTTTTATATGTGGTTGGTGCACCACAACTGGACCAGCAGGAAAATAAGCTGTCATTTCATGAAAGATGGGTGGACATTTTTTAAGGTTTAGCTCAAGCTCTGTATAACATCAGAAACTTACATTAATTTTTTGTTTTCTAAAATATCCCATGGCAATATATGTGTGAATTGCCCAAGGCTTTTAAAAAGTTTTCTTTTGAGATTTCAATCCAGCAACTGGAAGATTTTGTGATTTCCCAGAGGCCTATAGACTCTAAGTTTCTAATTACTATGAATGTGTAAAAAGGATGTACCTTTAATTTGACAAATAGTGTATATGCCCCACTTTGGATTAGTGTTGAAGATATAATAAAAACATAACCATAAAGGAATTTCTGCTAAAGCAGTGACAATAAACATGAATGAGTCCCATACCTGAGGAAAAACAAAGTACTATGATGGTCAGTATTGTCAAAAATTACTTCTGTTTTTCCTCTTGATCACATGATAAAGTACACATTCTACCCTGTTAAAGTTCATTATGGCTGTGTGAGTTATTTTAAGCAATGGTATGGAGTGGAGGTGATTTGAATAACTTCTGTCTAAAATCCTTAGAAACCAGGGCATGAGTTACCCTGTTTTTGTTTTCCCTGTGCATGGTCTCTGACATCACTCCCAAGGACACCTGATCTGGAAACCTGGGTTCTGACGAGAAGAGGGCGATGTAGCACAGGGCTCTCGGCAGACCTGTGATAAAGATGGAGCATTAGCAAGAAATACCCATCTAATATGCTAAACTTTTGAGATCTGGGGTTTGTTCATTTACTACACCATAACCCAATCTATCCAGATTTGTGTGGGCACTGTGTGGGGCATAGAGAAAGTATGCCTAATCCAAACTGAGGGGGCAAGAGCTGTTTCATTGTGTATTACATATACAGGTACAAGTTACATCTACTCCATTGTCAACTAGGAGAACATAGCACTTTGCACAGAATAGCTGCCCAGTAAACACTGGTTTAACTTGGATAGGCCAAAACTAAAAGTGTAGCTCTAGAAATTCAACTTCGCTACTCTTCACAAAGCCTATTAACCAGAATACTGGTTCTAGAAGAACCCTGCCTAGCTCTGTTACACTACACCAGTGGGGAAATTCACATGAGGCTTCTTATTTCAGTGGCATCAGAGCCTTCATCAGCTAAATTGGAATGATAATAATCACGTGAAAATCCTTGTCTTTGATCAAAGTAGGTAATCAACAAAATGCTATTTTTCTCCCAGATTCATTGCCCACTCCTTTTTTTCACACTCCAGTGTTGATGAACTCTAAACTAGATGTGGAAACCAAGATGTTAATTTGCTTCTACAACCTTGGAACAGAAGACTGTTTCAAAAATGGGAAACATGATCACCTGTCATAAAACTGACACACATCCAGTGTCTGTCCCTTAAAATAAATAACAACTGATGCAATACTGGTAAAATAAAATATTTTATTGCAAATTAGACTTCAAAGTTACCTTTAGATTTTCCATTCTGAAGTTGCCAAGTGATGTAATTGAAATTTCTAAATTTTGTTGTTTCCCTTTTATCAATATTACAAATTTCTGAATGGTGGAAAATGCCAACCACAGACCTAGGTCAAGTTTAATTCTATGTACTGCTTTAGACAATTGGAGATTTATAGGAATTTTGCATGATTAGTTCAAAGAGACTTGATAAATCTATGCCAAAAAAAAAAAAAAACATGGATAAGAAGTATTCAACCAAATAAAACCATTCTGGAGTTGTATTTCACCTCTGACAAACTCAGGCATCCCTCTACAGATAAAACAGACTGAAGAAACAGACTGAATCTTTATAAATTCTGTACATCACTTTCCTGTTTGTTGATCAAAAACAAAAAACAAAAATGGCTGCCAGTGTCTCTAAATGTGTGTCTGAGAGGAATCAGGAAGTTCTTGACAAGATTTGGTTTAGTGAATCTAACAGATGCCCACTCTGAAATGTGCTGATGAGTTGGTGTGTTAAATATCTAAAAAGAGACTGCATTTAGGTTTTTCTCAACTCAAATCCACAGGCTCAGGCTATTCCCATGTAATTTGGATGAGCACAAGATTAGCAGCCATCCCGCTCTGATCCATCTGATTTCAATGGAACCCTCAGGGAGTGACTCAGTGCAGCTGACTGGTTTCTTGCTATATTAAATTGTCCCTAATCTGATTGGCTACATCATAATATTACAGACTTATAGACTATTTATCACAGTATGATTCTACATTTGGTTTTCTGAGAATTCAGGCAAGGTAGCTATTTTCTTAAAGCTTTCATTTCTAATTTCAAAATCTGATGATACGGCCATTACTAGCAAATGTCCTTAGGGTGCAGAAATGGCATAAGAGGCTATCACTAATGACATAGTACTTCACCATTAAAACAATGATGTATGTTGTTCAGCTTTTAAATTCTTAAGTCCTCTTTATAGCACTTTTTAATCATAGAATTCTCTAATCTTTTTTTAAAGATTTTATTTATTTATTTTTAGAGACTGGGAAGGGAGGAAGAAAGAGGGGAGAGAAACATCAATGTGTAGTTGCCTTTCACTCGCCCCCCACTGGGGACCTGGCCTGCAATCCAGGCATGTGTCCTGGGTAGGAATCAAACCAGTGACCCTTTGGTTTGCAGCCCACACTTAATCCACTGAGCTACACTAGCCAGGGTCGTTACAGCATTTTTTAACCCTGCTTTTGGGGTGTGTATGTGTGTTGTACACACACAGGCATAGCATTCCAAATCCTAGCCTCTCAGACCTCCTCACTTCACAGGGTACCGTGAGTTTACCTTCTCAAAGCTGATTTCAGCATTTTGACTGATGTTTTATGAATGTTGTAAATGGGTTCAGAAATGAAGAAATATCCTAATATTGAAGGTAGTAAACATCCTTGTCATAAGCCTAAGGCTTCTCTATACATATTAGAAGAAAGTATTCTCCAAAGAGAATGCTTAGGAGTTAAAAGAGAATAAACCACTATTGTAATAATCATAAAAAAGCAATTGCATGCCAGTATTAGATATTCTCTGGGTAACCAGGTGCTAATAACTTTACTCTATTAATGTAGACTTAAAGTTATATTTGTCAATTCATTTGGATGGTATTTGCTTCAGCATTAGGAAAGCTTGATGCGTTCCTTTTAAACTGGAGTTATTATCTTAACCCTAGTATTTTGAAATTGTAATCCTTAATTTAAGAGTAATTTACAATGGCATCTATAACATTAGATACAAATGGGACATTAGCTAAGGATGGAGTCAAGGATATTCATGCATTTTTATGCTCTATTATGGCTAACAAGGGATCAAGACTATGGCACAGGCAGCAGATACTTATGTCCTGCCTTTCTCCAGTCCTCCTCACCTCACAAATTCCAGACCATGAAGACTATGGTAGAGAAATGCAAATGTAGAAGTCTAAACTGTTGGAAATCAAGTGCAAAGACTCCAAAGCAGGGGTGGCAGACTCATTTTCACCAGGGGCCACATCAGCCTCATGGTCGCCTTCAAAAGGCTGAGTGTAATTTTTGGATTGCATAAATGCAACTACTCCTTAACTAGGGGCAAGGAGCTCAGTGCTACTGCTGGGTAGAAACAAGGTGCCAGGCGGGATAAAACAAGGTGGGGGGTTGGATTCAGCCCACGGGCCTTGTGTTTGCCACCTGTGCTCTAAAGCATTATTTTTCCACAGTGTTAAAGAAATCAGTTTCTATAGAAGTCTACATACTCCTACCTTTCCATTATATATTACCTAATAAATAATATATACATAATTTTAAAGACCTCTAACTAAAGCTTTTTAGTTCCATAATTTATCAGATGCTTACAACAACAGTATTTTTCAACTTCGAGTCATTTCTATTTTGATTTTTACAAAAATCCCAAATTGATAAAAGACTAATAAGGATGGGACCACTGGAGTATATAATGCCTACAGGGAATCCATTATCTTCAAACCAAAGCAAGTACAAGTTCTATTAGTCAGTAGAACTATCCAAGAAAGCTCTGCTGGTCTATTTCTCATGAAGGAAGAGGACGATGAAGTTAAGTTCTTGATATTCCCACTTATTCTGACCTTTTCCTGGTACACACAACAAGGATTAAGAATTAGCTATACCTACATTAGTGATTCTCAGCCCTGGCTACATAGTAGAATCATCCAGGATGCTTTCAAAAGACATTGATGTTTTAACCCCATGTTAGTTGAACCAAATCAGAACTTTGGTGGGACACTTGAACTCTTAAGTGATTCTAAAGTTCATTTTAGGTTGAGAACCTGATCTATTAATTGTTGTGATGTGAGAAGCAAGAAAGCCACTCCAGATCAAAAGTATCCTTTCAACTAACTTGCTGTAGTAGCTGATACACCACTATTAAAACCATTCAATATATGTCTCTTATGGGCTATATTGTCAAATAAATACGGTAGCCATGAACCTGCCACATGGGCTACTGAGTGCTTGAAATGTGGCTAGTCAAAACTGAGATGTGATTTAAGAGTAAAATATACAGCATATTTCAAGGTTCTAGCCAGAAATAAAGAATACAAAAATACCCCAATAATTTTAATGTTGATTACATATTAAATGATATTTTGAATGTGGATGAAACACATATTAATAAAAGTAATTTCACTTTTTAATTGTATCTAATAGAAATTCACATATGTGACTCACTTTATATTTTTATTGCAAATTATTATCCTAGGAAATTATTTTGATGTGTTAAGATTGTAGGCTGGGAAATTTATACTGATTTATCTATAAATCAGCCTTTTTAAAACTGTTCATCTCATTATCACAGAAACAGAATAAGAGGATTTGAGAATATGAAAATATGACACGTGAATGCTGCTGTTGAAAAGACTGAAAGTGTCCAGATGATGGAACATGTCTTTAGTTTGGATCACGGCTGTCACGTTGAGCCATGGCAGCCAGTGACATGAGCTAGATAAACTCTGCTTGCTTCACTGCCAAGATAATTCTTGTCCCTATTGTCTTCTGTTAATGTTAAACAATGTTTTGAAAACTAATCTGTCATTTTTTAGGACATCATTGTGGAACTACTATGAGCCATTTGCTTTTGCAGATTTGGGCTTATATTTCAGCTCTTATATGATGACTTGCCCATGTCATCTTCAGAGAGATGCTTCATCTCTCTGAATCCCATGTTTTTCACCTATAAAATGGAGATAATAAGATTAATCCCAAGGTTAACTAAATGTTGTCTTATGCAAAATAAAACACAATCTGGTCCCTGCCATAGACCAGAGTTTGGTCAATGGCTGTTATTCTTTCTTCTCCTTTTCCACATGGAGAACATCTATTGATCCTTTATAACTCTGATTAAAATTCACTTTTTGAGAAAAGGAAACTCTCATTCATTGATGGTGGGAATGTAAACTGGTACAGCCACTACAGAAAACAATATGGGGGTTCCTCAAAAATTTAAGAGTACTTACCATATGACTCAGAATCCCCTCTTTTGGGTATCTACCCAAAAAGCTTAAAAACAGTTATTTGTAAAGATATATGAATACCTACGTTTTTGCAGCATTATTCACAGTGGCCAAGACATAAAAATGACTAGCATGTTCTTTGATAGGAAATTTGATAAAGAAGATGCAGTACATATAAAAGTGGAATACTACTCATCCATAAGAAAAGATAAATTACTGCTATTGCAAAAACATGGATGGATCTTGGGAATATCATGCTAAGTGAAAAAAGTGAGATGGAGAAAGTCAAGAACCATATGATTTCACTCATCTGTGAGAGATAAAACTGAAAAAAATGAACAAAAATGACAAACAAACAAATGTGGGAGACCCTTCTGCATGGCATGGGCCCAGCTCCCACTCAGAGATGCACAGGACCCATGCCCACAGATAGGTTCTCTTGTGGGAAATCAGGTTTGCAATATACCTAAGCTGCTTTGAGTCTTGCTTTTGCTGAAACTCCCTCACCCTGGATTGGGATAGCAAGTGCTTATTGTAACTTCCTAAAATCCATGCTAAACCTTGCAAGGACCAGTGTAATTGGTTCAACCACTTTTCTCTTTTCATTTGCTAACATCCTTCTTCTGTGATGTGATTAGCAGCATTGGCTCCTTTGTTGTCTATAAAAGGTAAACACCTATAGCGAACCTGTGCATAGTGAGTGAGGACCTTTATGTAATGGGACCAGAAACAAAATAAAGGCCTGTCATGGGGGAGGCCATGGCTTTTGCTCCCTTTGAGAGAAAAGCCATGCTGTTGTCCTTTTTTCTCCACTGGACTTGTTAGTCTGTGTGAATGTTTTATTTCATCCATAATGACGTGGACACTGCTGGCTGGTTTCTGCATCAAACAAAAACTTAGATTCAGACAACTGTATCATGGTTATCAGAGAGAAAGGGGGTGAGGGGAGGCAGTAAAGGGTAAAGTGGGTCAAATATATGGTGATAGAAAATTTTACTTTGGGTGTTAAACATATAATCCAATATATAGATAATTTATTAGAGAATTATACACTAGAAACCTATATAATTTTATTATCAATGACCTCCCAATAAATTTATTTAAAAAATTTTTTAAAGTCACCTTCATTGGCAAAGCCATAGGTATGCAGTTTGCCCACTGTTTTCCTGTCTTCCACAGAACATTGTCTACACTTTACATACTTGGTGGTATATTTGTTTCCCCAACTAGATTATTATGAGCTTCTTGAAATCAGAGCTTTTCTAATGCTTTATAACCCCAGCATCTAGGAAGAACATAGAACACAGCAGGTGCTCAAAATTTACTGGATGGATGGATGGATGGATGGATGGGAGAATTGAAAGACAAGAGGATGGCATTTATTATTCCACCTTTGAATTCTTTGAGGTTGCAGTACTAAAGAAAAAAATCAATAATTCAAAATATATTAGTATATCAATAAGTTAAACAAAGGAGAATATAACATCTGTTTCTGTGCTCACCTGGTGTGGGCTAGCCATCCACTAGAGTTCGTAAGATTCTGAACTATCAATGCTGGAGAAACATAGGAAGGCAAACACCCCTAGTGATACCAATATAGATCTTTGTGAAAAACAATCAGGGAAGCCATCATCTGTACTGTCATTAAGCCTTGCCTCTGTCTTCTAAGCACTGATTCCACTCAAAACTATATCCATTTACAAGTCTTTTTTTTCCCCTCAGACCTTATTTATGTTTGCTTCCAATTGTACAAGTCTTTTCCTGGCCAATCCTATCTACTGTTGGCCTTTACTCCATTGCTTATGCAAATGTTACAACCCAAGGATTCCTTCTCTTCCTTCCCCAACTCCTCTATCCCTGCCCTCAACTTGAGTCTTGGTAAATCCCTGCTCTTTAAATTAAAATTTAAAGGCTGCATTTACTATCTCACCTTATTAGACTAATGTAAAGTATCTCTAGAAGTTCTATCCCCATGCAGCACATTGCTTGGGGTTCCAAATGGCAATTAAAATCTCTTTTTTGATCCATCAGTTCTTTGTTTGTCTAGCACTCTAGAAGATCCTGGATAGAGAAACTATATTCTATTGACTGTACCCATTGTGATGGATGAGTCAGGGCTTGTACTGTAGACATTAAATTTTGTAGTAGGACCAATCTCAATCACCAGTATAAAACAGACAGTAGAGTTTCTAGAGGTTTTTAACTTTTCATATTTACCAAGATTAATTCTGATTCTACTTATAGAAGATGTTAATTATGTGAGTCTAATACCTCATACATCTGAGTCTTTCCAAACACAGAAGAATTCTAAATTCCCTTGAAGAAAAAGAATATAACCTGAACTCCATGTTGCTGGCAGTGTCCATCACTGAACATGTGTGAGGCATGGTCAAAGGTAGAATTGTTACCTAGAGCAGGATCTGGTAAAGATGTCAAAGAGCATTGCATGAAGAAATATTTCAGTATTCTACTAAATAATCATTTTAAGTTAATTATTCAAAATTTACCTGTGAGGTGCAGACAAATGAGTTGTTTCAATAAAATGTTGAATCTCTTTCCATTTAAAATATAAGGAATATATTATAAATGCTCACATAATTTTTATTTATTTGTACTTGTTTTTCATTGCAGTATTTATTCATTCCTAATCAGATATCATTAGACAACTCTCATTCACAATAGAATGTAGAGGTGACTACAGAAATAAAATTTTAAACTTACATTCTAGGTAAATAGCATTATATCATACATTGTTCAGTCATAAAATTTCATCTCATACAATTACCAGGTGACTTTCATATACCTGCTGTAAATCAGTAAAACTGAGTTGTCTGTCATCAGTTATTTTTCTCATTTATCTCAGAGATTTTGTTTTCTGTTTCTGATCTGTCTGTTTGCTTATCTGTTGTTTAGAATCAATTGTTGATAGATACATATTTATTACTATTTTGTTGTTCATATTTTTTATCTTGTTCTTTTTAAAGAAACCCTTTAACATTTCACATAATACTGGTTTGGTGGTTTATCTTTTTCTTGTCTGGGAAGCTCCTTATCTATCATTTGATGCTAAATGATAGCTTTGCTGAGTAAAGCGATCTTGTTTGTAGGTCCTTGCTTTTCATCACTTTGAATATTTCTTGCCAATCTCTTCTAGCCTGCCTGTTTCTTTTGGGAAATCAGCTGACAGTCTTATGGGGGCTGCCTTATAGGTAGCTAACTGCTTTTCTCTTGCTGCTTTTAAGATTTACTCTTTGTCTTTTAATTTTAATGATGATGTGTCTTGGTGTGGTCTTCTTTGAGTTCATCTTGTTTAGGACCCCCTGTAATTCCTAGACTTGTATTTATTTCCTTCATTAAGTTAGGAAAGTTTTCTTTCATTTTTTTCCAAATAGGTTTCAAATTTCTTTCTCTCTTCTCCTTCAGATGTTTGAAGTTGTCCCAAAGGCTCCTTACACTACCCTCCCTTTTTTAGATTTTTTTATCTTGCTGTACTGATTACTTGTTTCTTACACTTCTTTATATTCCAAATTGCTGATTTAATTCTCAGCTTTATCCACTCTCCTTTGATTCCTTGTAAATTGCTCTTTATTTCAATTAGTGTATCCTTTGTTTCTGACTAGATCTTTTTTTATTCTGTTTAGGTCATCAGTAAGTTCCTTGAGCATCCTTATAACCAGTGTTTTGAACTCTTTATCTAGTAGTTTGATCATCTCCATTTTGTTTAGGCCTTTTTCTGGAATTTTGTTCTGTTCTTTCATTTGGCCCATGCTTTGTATTCTCATTTTGACAGCCTCCTTATGTTTGTTTCTATGTATTAGGTAGAACTGCTATGTTCCCAGGCTTGGTAGAGTGGCCTAATGTAGTAGGGGTCCTGTAGAGCCCAGTGGCACAGCCTCCCCTATTCCCCAGGCTGGTTGTTCAAGGTGTACCCACCATGTGGGCTGTGTATAATCTCCTCTTGTAGTTGAGCCTTGATTACTGTTAGCACATCCAAGGTCAGCCACCAACTGTGTTCTGTCCTGGGTCACACAGCATAAGCTACAAAGTGATCTGCAGATGGATGTTACTTGTGCTGGGCATGGAGGTGCCCAGGTAATGCCAAGCTATGAACTGAGTCCTGCTGCTGCCAGTGCCAGACCTGGATTAATTTAGTGAGAGGTGTGGGGCTTGCTGAAGCACAATGCTGCTTGTTTGAGAGAATTTAGGAAAATATGAGACATCGGCCAAGACAAGCCACTCATATGGAAAATCCACTGGAAACATCTTGGGTGAACTCAAATGTTGGTCAGAGCAAAGCTTCAGGGAATCACCAGGGTGAGGCAAGCAGTATGAGGGAGGTTGATGAAGTCTCAGTGGTTCTGTCAGGGGAATGCTCAGAAAAGGAACAGTGGTCTCTGCCAGCACCTCTGTCTGGGAGAAAGCTGCCCCCCAGCTCTTGCCCTGATGCTGAACAATTCAATTTCTCCCTGTATATCTCTGATGCCTTCCAATCTGTTTTCCCCACATTGGAGCTCAGAGGGAGTAAGTCCAGGTAAATCTGTGCCATTTAAGAGGAACTGCTTGAGAGTCCAGTAGTTTCTATCTTCCATAGTCTCGATCCCCACTAGTTTTTGCTTCTAGAAGTTATGGGATCTTATCTTCCTGGCACTGGAACACTAGACTCGGAAGCCTAATGTGCAGCTGGGACCCCTTGCTCCAGAGATATCCCTTGTGATTTTTATTCACCACACATGGGTGTGGGACCAGCCCATTCTGTGTCTCTGACCCTCCTACCAGTCTCAATGTGGTTTCTTCTTTAATTCTGTAGTTGATTTCTTCCTTAATTTAGTAGTTATAGGACTTCCATTCAGTTTGATTTCTGATGGTTCTAAATGATGATTTTTTCTATCGTTTAGTTATAATTTTGATGTTGTATGAGGAGATAAGCCATGTTACCTATACCACCATCTTGACTGAGATGTTTTCTTGTTGCTTGTAAACTGAGGTCCAAGGCTGCTGGGCAGGCTCTCCAATTCAACCATTCTCAGGAGCCAAAGATATATGCAAAGCTTAAAACCCTTAATATATTAATCTAAAGGGTGATCAGAATAATTATTCTATTCTGTGGGTTTGAACACCTACTGAGATCATTTATTCCTACTTTCTCCAGTTCATCCACCATATTACTGAAAAATCTTGTCATGGTACTATGCTTCTCTAATGTATCAAATTCCTCAAGTATAAAACAATAATGATAATAATACTTACATCTTAAGGTTGTTGTGAAGATTAAACGAAGTAATTGTCTAAGACATAGATGATAAATGATGTTCAACAAACAAAAAAGCCCTGGACCAGAAGGCTTCACAGGTGAATTTTACCAAATGTCCAAAGAAGAACTAGCACAGATCCTTCATAAACTCTTCCAAAAAAACTCAAGAAGAGGGAAAACTCCAAAACTCTTTTCATAAGTCCAGTATTACCCTAAATACAAAACCAGGTAAAGACACAACAAAAAAAAGAAAATTACAGGCCAATATATCTGATGAACTTAGATGTGAAAATCCTCAACAAAATACTAGCAAACCAGGTCCAACAATATATTAAAAAGATCATACATCATGATCACGTGGGATTTATTCCAGATATTTAAAAAATGGTACAATATTCACAAATCTGTAAATGTGATATATCACATAAATAAAATGGAAGACAAAAATCACATGATTATATTAATAGATGCAGAAAAAGTATTTGATAAAATTCAGCGCCCATTTATGGTAAAAACACTCAGCAAAGTTGGAATAGAGGGAGCATACCTCAACATAATAAAGGCCATACACGAGAAACCTACAGCCAATACTCAATGGGCAAAAACTGAAAGCTTTTCCCTTAAAACAAGGAATAAGACAAGGCTGTCCACTCACCACTATTATTCAACACAATACTGGAAGTTCTAGCCACAGTAATAAGACAAGAAGAAGAAATAAAAAGCATCCAAACAGGAAAAGAGGAAGTAAAATTATCATTATTTTCAGATGACATGATAGTATACATGGAAAAACCTGTAGGCTCCACCAAAAAATTACTCAACCAATTAAGTGAATTTGGCAAAGTAGTGGGATACAAAGTAAATATTCAGAAATTAAAGCCATTTTTGATGACCAACAATGAACTATCAGAAAGAGAAACCAAGAAAAAGTACCTAGGAGTAAACTTAGCCAAATAGATTAAAAAACCTATACTCAGAAAACTGTAGAATACTGAAGGAAAAAATTGAGGAAGACACAAATAGATGGAAGCACATACCTTGTTTATGGATTGTAAGAATTAACATCATTAAAATTTCCATACTACCCAAAGCAATCAACACAACGCCTATTAAAATACCAATGAAATACTTAACAGATCTAAAAGAAATACTTCCAACATTTAAAGCCCAGAAATAAACCCACGTCTTTTTGGTCAATTAATATTTGGCAAAGGGAGCACAAACATAAAATGGAATAAAAATAGCCTCTTCAATAAATGGTGTTAGGAGAAATGGACTGGAACATGCAAAAGAAATGAAACTAGACCACCAATTTATACCATACACTAGAATAGACTCAAAATGGATAAAGGACTTTTAAGTCATGGTACCATAAAAACCTAGAGGAAAACATAGGCAGGGAAATTTCAGATATCCCATGTAGCAATATTTTTGCCAATATATCTTCTAGGGCAAATGAAATAAGGGAAAATATAAACAAATGGGACTACATCAAATTAAAAAGCTTCTGCATGGCTCAAGAAACCATCCTCCAAATAGAAAGAGAACTGACTGTATGGGAGAACATCTTTGCCAATGATACATCAGACAAGGGTTTAATTTCCAAAATATATAAATAATTCACATGACTCAATACCAGGAAGACAAACAATCCGATTAAAAAATGCACAGAGGCTCTGAACAGACACTTCTCCAAGGAGGACACATAGATGGCCCATAGACATATGAAAAAATGCTCAACATCACTAGTTGTCAGAAAGATGCCAGTTAAAACCACAATGAGATATCACTTCACACATGTCAGAATGGCTACCATTAATAAATCAACAAACAAGTGCTGGAGAGTTGTGGAGAAAAGGGAATCTTACTACACTATTGGTGGGAATGCAGAGTGGTGCAGTCACTGTGGAAAACAGTATGGAATTTCCACAAAAAATTAAAAATGGAACTGCTTTATAACCCAGCAATTCCACTGCTGGGAATATACCCTAAGAATCCTGAAACATCAATTCAAAAGATCCCATGCATCACAATAGTCATAACAGCACTATTTACAATAGCCAAGTGTTGGAAACAGCCTAAGTGCCCAGCAGTAGATGAATGGATTAAAAAATGGCAGTTCATCTACACAATGAAATACTCTGCAGCTGAAAGAAAGAAGGCATTCTTACCTTGTGGGACAGCAGGGATGGAACTGGTGACTGTTATGCTAAGTGAAATAAGCCACTAGGTGAAAGACAATTACCATATGCATAACTTACAAGAGGAATCTAATGAACAAAATAAACTAATGAGCAAAACTGAACCAGACATAGAAACAGGGAACAGACTGACAGTGTCTGGAGAAAAGGGGGTGGGGAAGAATGATGAAAAGAAGGGGAAGGGAGTAGTTAAAGATTGTGTATGAATGACCCATGGATAGGGACAAAGAGGTGGGGATGGAGTGTGGGAGTTGGGGGTGGGGTGTGATGGAGAAAGGCAGAGGGGGGAAATTGGGGTTACTGTAATAGAATAAACAAGGGTAAAAATTTTCAAAAATCACTCACAATTCTTTCCTCCAATGTACCCTGAGATTCTTTATTGGCTCCAAAGGCCTTTATCTTGTTCTACCCACTTAGGTAACACAGTTGATATGATTAGCTCTACATATCTTCAACTGGTTCAATTCCAAACCTTGGCCACACTAATATTCAGTAGATGTTTCTTGAACAAAATAAATAATTTATTCAAAATAAAATTTATAATTATGATGGCATAAAAAATTAGTATAACATCTTTGAAAAACAATGGAAAATTTCTAACAAGAAATACTAAATGTTCATACCTATGATCCTGTAATTTAATTACATAAACAATTAAACAAGAACCAAAAAACCCTCTATGGATAATGTTCTGTTCTGGACAACATTTTTTGAAAAGAGTAAATATTTACAAAACAGAATTACTGGAGTATATGATGGCATCTCATCACAAAGTGATACTATGTCTACCTAAAATAAATAATTATAAAGATAATTATTGTATTTATTATTTATAATGATAATTATTGTAATATTTGCAATATTAGACATTAGATAACAATATTAGATAACATTAGCAATGTACAAAATTTCCAATTTTATCATGTTAATGGCTACACAAAATTCACGTAAGCATGGATGGCTGCTATAAAAGAATGCACATACTTGAAAAGCTGAGCACTGAGAATGGGTATTTTCCTTCACAGAAATCTTTACTGTTGTTTTATTTTTAACAATTAAAGAGAAATTAAGGAAGACACTTATGACTTCTCTTTTTATACAAAACATTAAATATCAGGAACAAAACATTAAGTACTGTTGTGTGTTCATCTACCAGGTCATCACAGAAATCACAGACTTATGTTTTGTAACGATGACTTAGCTCATTGTCTTTCTTCCTCACTAGAGTCCAAGCTTAGGGAGGCCCTGTGATTTGTAGAGAGTCTGTATGTTTCAGTTAGTGCATTTTATACAAGGCAATGCACATTGTAAGAGATATGTGATATGTTTACTCAATAAAAAGAAGAGAGGTAGGCTGCCCAAAACATGCCATTCATACACACACACACACACACACACACACACACACACACGTTATTATCTGAAAATCTACTGCAAATTGATCCTTTTTAATTTCAAGAAAGAAAATTATTTAAACTGTTGTCAATCATTTATAGATGGTATTTTGTTGAGAGGTGACATTGAGAAGGGGAATTAAAGTCCTTAACTACAATAGGAAGTGGAAAGCACTCAGGTCAGTAGGAACACCAAAGATATATTTCACTTATTTCACAATCATGTGTATGCCTAGTCCCTTTTATATGAATTTGTTCTATTAGTTACTCAGTTATATAATGTATACTAAACAATTCACAATAAAACCAGCATTCAAACCAGCAAATTTAGAACTTTCAATTACTCAAATGCATTGTGTGCACTCTTTGTGGCATTAGGTTTATAGATAAAAATCAGTTAATATTGAGTATTCATTGAGAAGAGAGTGTTCTATGGAATATCTATGACAAATTGATAATCTTTTGAATATTTTGCTTCTCTAAATTCACAATAAAGAGTTATAATTTTTAGCTCTAAAGAAATTTAAGGTTTAGAAATGGTTTCATAGATGAATAGTTTTATTTCACAAATGAACAAACAGAGGATCAAAGAAGTCAATCAATCTTCCCAAAATTCAAATAGTACACTCCCACTCAAAGACACTTTCTCATACACCATCAATGAATTCCTGAATGATGTCTCTGGAACATTATAAAATTCAATTTTATCAAGGAAAGATTTGAGTGTGCTTAAGAAATTATATAAATCAAGCAAGGAAAATTCTCCTCTGAGAAAAGAGACAAAATCTACTCAAAGCTTCCTCAAAGCTTTAGAGTTGGGTCATGCCAATGAACATTTTGAAACTAAGAGTTAAAATAAAAATATTTTTTTAAATCTTTACTTAACCAAAAATATAACTTTCCCTCATCATTTTAATGAAGGATTTTATTTACATGGGATTCCTTTGGGGAATTTTAAGCTTTAGTATAAAGCCTGTTTCCAGTGTCTATCTACATTGCTACATGCAGTAAAGAAAATGAAAAGCTGATTTCAAAATAAAAAAAAAAATTTCAATAGCACCACATATCTTTAAACCTCTGTGTCTGAGAATATAAAATAAAATTGATTTCTAGGTAATTTTTCAAGCAATGAGCTTTGAAAGCCATCCTTCTAATATACAAACTCCTTGATTTCTAGTGGTCACTGTTTGATTGAAAACAGTACATATTGTGTAATTTACAAACTAGAGATACAGTTAACTCATTTCAAATGATTACTTTGAACACATTTACCTTAGAATCATTTCTGGTGTTCAAAGAAATAGTATCCACATGGAACTTGGGTACATATTTCTCTACCACCAGGATAATTTGCCACAATCAATCACAGAGCATATATTTAACATAATACAACCCTTGGAATTTTCAGACAGTTAAAGTAGTTTTCCTTGTCAGTTGCAAAGGTGTAAGGTACAGGGACATTTAGACAAATTAAACTTCATGACTCTTCCATCTTGTTAAGGAGAACTAAAGGAAAACTTCCCTAATGAGGTTTACATTAAAAATGAAGGACAACTAAAGACAAATGATTTCCAGAAAGGAGGTTGTATGACAATGAAAATATTTGAATTCTTATGTGGTCGGCAGTTGGACAGACATGATCAGAGGAAGGATGGCAGACCAGGTTCAGAAGGTCACCAGCATGAATAGCCTCAGGTGCCTAGTAATGGGCAACACTAGGAAAAAAAAAACCCCACCCTCAGACTGAACTTTTTCCTCCTAGCATATTTCTGGTCATGTGGTTTAGACTCCCCTGATTTTTCCTCCTTTGGAATATCATTAATCATTCAGGTTTGACCTTCTCAGAGGCGGAAAAATCAAGGAGGCTGAAGAACAGCCCTTAAGCACTAAGCCCCCAGGACAATGAGGTTCTGACCCACATCAGTTACATTAAGGCATGAGGTGTGTTTCAGCAAAACCAGACAAGCAATGCCATGGCTGACCTCAGGACCAGCTGCACTGACTAATGACCCCCTGCACCGGCTCTGACCAATCAGTGGAGACCATAACCCTGAAAGGACACACCTGGAAAACTGATGAATATTCTATGGGGATTCTTTCCTGAAACCTCTCCTAAATCTCCACCCTAAAAAGCCCTAAAGATTGAGGACCCAGCTTGCTCTCTCCTCCTAGGAACCTGCCCTCATCTCCTCCCCTCATTTTCATCCCCCCAGTTATGTTACCATTACCTTCCTCCCTCCTAAGCTACAAATGCCCTTCTTTTGCCTTGTATCTTATTTCCCGAACTCATTTCTTCTACCATTCACTCCTTCTACATCTGTGACTTGTGAAACAAACTTTATCTTATAGTTTGAGTCTTAGTCGTGAATTCTTTCCAAGCCAGAACTCAAGTACTGAGGTTTCCTGAACTGAGGTCTGGTTTGACCCCACCTTCTAATACTTGGTGGTGTTCTCACCACCACCAACATTACATCTATCTCTATAAATACTATTACAACTATTTTTCAGATAATTTGAATGTCTTAATTATCCATTCAAAGACATCTTTGACCAAATCCCCCATTATAGGCCTGGAAGCCCTTAATTATCACAATATACTTGATAACTTTTATTCTCCTTTGGGGGAGAAAAGAGATGGAAATACTTTATGACCATTAACAATTATTCCCAAGTAACACAAAAATCTATATTTTTCTTCTAAAGATACACTTCTTATACCAAAGACAACAGACTAAACAATAGTTGCAAAGTTTTTGTGCATAATAGATATTAAAAATTTCTACCAGCTTGTAGTTAAGGTATTATTGATAGGAAATCATTACCTTCTCATTGAACTTTCTTTGTATGAGATAATTCCTGTGGTTGGACATTAATACTGCCAATCATTTCTATGACAGAAAAGGTTAAAGAAATGGCCAACATTGCTTCTTTCCTTTGAAACAGAAAACCACTTCATGTGCACTTTCCCTAAAATAGGAGAGTTCCAATGCTCACATTTTAGATAACTAAAACCAGCTTGGCAATATTGAAAGCTGCATAGTATATTTTAATTCATTGAATTAAAAAAATGGTAAAAATGAATTTAATCTCCTAGTCTTTTTTATTTCAATTTTTTTCTTCATTGCTTATATTAAAAGAACAGCAGCAACAAAAACAATACAAAACAAAACAAAAAGAAAACCTAAAATCAAGCCTAGTCAAGTAAAGAGAGTCATTCTGATTTTAAACATTACCTAACACACTGTCTTACTTTCATTCTGAATAGACTCTAGAAGAAAATAATTGGGTAACTGCTCCAGACTCTTCTCAACTTTTGAGATTATCTCAGTGTTAGGATCATACCCCCCAAAAGTAAAACAATTTTTTACATTAATTTAGCACAATAACCTATCAAAACCACCTAGACAGTTCTTTAGAGATTCCACCATTGCCCAGGCCTTCTACTGTAGCAACTATCTGGAGGTTCTTTCTTGCCATTCACTGTCCATCTTTGTGTCAGGTTTAACTTGATCCCCAAATGATGAAGCAAACAAGGTAGATTCTCCTGGCTTGAAAGAGGTAGGGATGGCTTGGTGGTACATTTCCTGATACTCTAACAAAGAATCTTGAAACTATTTATGTTGACCAGTTCGCAAATTCTTTTCTATATCCAGCCATTTTATGCTATTCCTTTCTTGCTAAGGGCCCTTATTCCACTACCTAGTTCCCACAATCAGGCCACTCCTTCAAATGTCAATTCCTATCATACCTCCTCCTAATCTCTCCAGCTCATATGGCTTCTGTCATTCTGCTATCCTGATATACTCACAGGAAGTACTTTTACTAACTTTATTTTTGGCTTTATCATTTTCTTATTTTTTCCTTTTAACCAAAGTTCTTCAAGCTAGCTTTAATTATTACCCAGTTCTGTTTTGTCTGTTATTTCTACTTTCTTTACAAGATTGCAAGCTCCTAAGTAGAAAAAAGAAATCTAGACCCCACCTTTCCAGAATGATAGGAGACTACTATTCAGTCAACAGTTCTTGGTTGGGCAATGGCAGGAAATTGATTTTGTTATCTTGGTCATTGGTATTGATTCAATGGCATGTTATATCTGTCTTACCACTTCATGGCCAGTACACACACTATCTTTCTATATGGAATACTCCTTACTCCACATTTTCTGTAGCTTAACACTCACTGCCTTCAAGGTCTCCTATTAAGTCTTACTTCATCCAAAAACTGTTTCTTAATCCCCAAACCCATTTTTTTCTTGTAGCATTTTTACAAACGTAGTTGAATAATTGGTAATTTATTAATTACAGCTGCTCCATGGTTCTCAGTTGTGGGTGATTTTGTTCCCCCAGAAATATTTGGCAATGTCTGGGGACATGTTTGGTTGTCACACTAGAGCAGAGGGAGTGCTGATATTGGCATCTAGTGGGTAGAGGTTAGGGATGCTGCCAAGCATCCTACAATGCATAGGACAGCTGCTCACAAGAAAATCACCCAGCCCCCAAAAATCATCCATGCCATTACAGCCAATATTTAGAAATCCTGCCTTGCTCAATGGCATTACACTGAATGTGAGCTCTGACGTTCACCCTGAAGCTACTGAAAATATTATAAGACTCAGCTGTTATAAAATTCTGAGATATTGAAGATGTTATCTACCACAATGAACATCGCTCCCTTTGAGAAAAGATAAAAAGTGTTTTTTTTTCCTCAGGAAAAATCATACTTTTATATTCAATAAGTCTTTCAAATTATTGCTTTTCCCTGTTTCTCTGGTTGCCAGATAGAGCAAAATTTGCTCCCACCTGTGACAATAATATATGACTGTATAATATTAATTTCTATTAACATTATTTCTGGCTTTGTTATTTTCCTTTTTTTATCCCCTTTTATCCAAATTTATTTGATTGTTTCTTTCCTTCTTTGATGCATTTACAAATCAATTTTTTTAACACAGTAACATTCTCACATTTAAATAAATCCCCATAAAGCTCAAAGGGGACAGACAGCTCATCACTAAACAATATGCTTTAGATCAATAGAGCTTTCAGAGGAACAAATAAGAGAATAATTTTATTAATATTTGCAGAGTTATAGAATAATAACAATAGCCTAAATATAAAGTGGCCATGAGGGGATATAGCCAATTTTTAAATTGCATTGTGAAGGAAAAGTTGATTTAAAGAGATAAAATGTATTATCTAAGTTTATACAGTAGCTCATGGGTATTTAGACTTTCATTTTTAAAAGCTATTTGCACAAATAGACAATATTGCAAATTTCTGTTCCCATGTTCTTCGGGTATCACAAATTTGTGGGCAGTACAAAAGACTACCATTTAGGAAATGAACATTTTAAACTTTGAATTGCTTATGATTTGTGTTGGAAGCACATCGTAAAACATGACACCTACCACTTCAAAGTTTTGTTGCCTTACCCAACTACTTCCCTAGCAGGAAAATGCTACTAATTTCTACAACATCCTTGGAGAAACAATTGCTTTAAATTCATAGATTAGTGTCTGTTCCCCAGAGATAAGCAAACACAAGTACCTCTTAGGGATACTGTTTAAGAAATCACTCCTTTTAAAGAACCTAACATTAATCCGTTTTCAGATATGTGGTTCACAAATACTTTCTCTCATTTTGTAGGTTGCCTTTGCATTTTCCTGATGATTTCTTTTGCTATGTGGAAGCTTTTTTGTTTGGTGTAATCCCACTTGATTTTTGTTTTTTTGTTGCTTGTGCTTTTAATGTCAAAACCAAGAAGTCATTGCCAAAGCCAATGCCAATGAATTTTCCCCATAATTTATTCTAAGGGTTTTATGGTTTTAGGTGTCATATTTAAGTCTTTAATCCATTTTGGATTAATTATTGTGAGTGCTCCAGTTTCATTCTTTTCAAGAGATGATCTTGTCCTCGTATTTTCCCTCTTGTTGACTGTATATGAATGGACCAATTGCTTGGCTTTCAATGCTGTTCCATTGGTCTATGTGTTTGTTTTTATGCCAGTACCATCTTATATTGATTACTATACCTTTGTAATATAGTTTGAAATCAGGAGTATGATGCTTCCAGCTTTGTTCTTCTTTGTCAGGATTTTCTTGGATGTTTGGCGGTCTTCTGTGGTTCCACACAAGTTTTAGGATTGCTATTTCTATTTCTATGAAAAATGTAATTGTAATTTTGATAGGGATTGCATTGATCTATAGATGGCTTTACATAGTATGGACATTTAACAATATTAATTCTCCCAATCCATCAACACAGGATATGTTTTGACTTGTTCGTGTCTTCTTTGTTTTCTTTTATTGAAGTTTTGTAGTTTCACTTTATAGATCTTTCACTTAGTTGGTTAAATTTGGTCCTGAATATTTTATTGGTTTTGATGTTATTGTAAAGGGAGATTTTTTTCTCTTTTAGATATTTGGTTTAGGGAATACAAATGCAACTAACTTTTGTATGTTGCTGGTGTCTCACAGTCCTGTAGGCTTTCTTCACTCTTTTTCATTCTCTTTTACTTATTTGCTCCACTGAATAGATAATTTCAAATGAGCCCTTTTTAAGTTCACTGATTCCTTCTTCTGCTTTTCTGAGCATAGTATTGGAGCTCTCTATTTAATTCTTCAGTTTAATCACTGTTTTCTTCAGCTCTAGAATTTCTTCTTGTTTGTTGATTGTTTCTATTTCTTTGTTGAACTCATTATGTTCATGCATTGTTTTCCTAATTTACTTGTCTATATGTTATTGTATTTTACTAAACCTCTTGAAGATGATTATTATTTGTCAGAACAGTGCATACATAGATCTCTATTTATTTAGTGTCTGTTATTGGAGCTTTTTTAGTTTCTTTTGGTGGTGTCATGTTTACCTGACTCTCCAGGATCTTTGACTCCTTGCATTGTTATCTGTGTATTCAAGGAAGAAGTCTTCTGATCCAGACTTTATAAGTTCACTTCAGCAGGAAAAACTGTCAATAGTGAGCTCAGTTTTAGATACTAGATAGGACAATTGGTAGCATCTGTGGACAGGAAGGGCTTGCTATTGGGGTCTCCAGTTAGGCAAAACCACTGCCCATGCTCTAAGGCCAGGAGGTGTACAATAAGCTGGGCTCCATGATTGGGTGGGCCTGCTGGATGAGTTCTGCTTTAAATTGGGGTCACTGGGTGACCACCAGATGCAACAGGGCTGACAACTGTGTTCCTTGGTCAAGTGGGGCTGCTATCTCAGCTCTGGGATCACTTCTGTTCAAGTGAGATCATAGGTTGTGTTCTGGCCAGGTGGTGCCATTGGTTGAACTCTGTGGTTGGACAGGGCTATGGGCTGGGCTCTGTAATTGTTCCTGGTCAGGTGAGGTCTCAGACTGTGCTTCCCACCTGGATAGTACCAATGGCAAGGAGTCCACTGGCAGAACTTCGCATTTAGAGAGGATCTTAGGCTATGGTCTGTGTTCAGGTGGGACCACAGAGTGTGCCCCAAAGTTAGGCAGAGCTACAGGCTATGTTTCACAATCAGGTAGGCCACTGTCTGTGCTCTGCTGTTGTGCAAGGTCACTGGCTGGTCTTTCTATATGGGAGTGGCCTCCAGTTGTATCTGGCAGTTAGATGGGGTTAGAGACTATGCTCCGTGGTCTACAAGGGTCTCTGTGCAAGCTTCCATATCAGGTGGAACTGTAGGTTATGCTCTATGGTTGGGTGAGGTCATTGGCTGGGCTCCCTTCTTCAGCAAGGCTGCAGGCTGTATCCAGCAAACAGGCAGGACCATAGTTTGAACTCTTCTGCTTCTTTGGGCTATAGGCTGGGCTCCCAGGCTGCCCAGTGTCACTGTTCAGGCTCCCTGGGATTTTTTTGGGTGGGGACGGTATTGCAGAGTTTGTTTCACAGTTGGCGCCGGCTACTGGCTTGGCTTCTTGGCCAAGTGGGACTACAGGATGGGTTTCACAGATGCCCACACTTTCTGGCCAGGCTTTCTGGTTGTACTAGACTAGAAGCTATTCTCAGTGGTTGGATAGGACTTTGAATTTGCTTTCCTTCTCTGGAAGGGGTATAAAATGGGCTCCACAGCCAGTACAGTTCATTGGCTGAGACCCAATCAGGCAGAACTGCCAACTGAGCTTCCTGGTCAGCTGGAGCCACCAGCTTAGTTCTGCAGAGAGGCAGAGCCACTGCTTGAATCTCTGCTTAGTTGATGCTGCAAACTGGAATGCAGTCTGCCAAGCTGTGAGTGCTGGTTTCTGTAAACCCTGCCCAGTTCTCTTTCTGTCTGATTCCCAGTGTTTGAGCCCAGCGCATTCCTCCACTGTTTCCTGTGAAGTGACATTCAGTGGGCTCCATGGAAAGTGTTTTACAACACTGGTGGAGCTGGTTGTGCAACATAGGCTCTTTTTCCCCACTGAAAAAAAAATATATATATAGGCCCAGAGGGGCTCTCTTGGTGTGGTACTATGCAAGTCCAGGGGAGGGACAATGAAGTCAGAGTGTAGCCACTCTTCTTACTCTTCTAGTGCACTCCTTTTTGGTTTCTGTAGTATGGAGGTGATTCAGTAGCATGGTGTCCTCATAAGCTCCATTTTTATTTTTTGATTTTTTTGAATTTATTGGTGTGACTTTAGTTAATAAAATTACATGGGCTTCAACTGTACAATTTTATCACACATCATCTATATACTGTACTGTATTTTCACCACCTAAAATCAAGTCTTTTTTTAGCAACATTTACTCCCCTCTTTACCTTCTTCATCCTCCCTTTATCCTTTTCTATGTCCTCTATCCTCCCTTCCCTCTGGTAATTACCATAATATGGTGCCTGTGAGGATTTTGTTTGTTTGTTTGTTTGCTTAATCCCTTTGCCTTTTTAACCCAGCCCTGCAATGACCTACCTTCTAACAGCTGTCAGTCTGTTTCTATTTTGTGTGTTTGCTTATTTTGTTCATTAGACTCCACATATAAGTGGAATCATATGGGGTTTCTCTGACTGGCTCATTTCACTTAGCTTAATACTCTCCAGGTCCACCCAGGCTGTTTGTTGATTTATTGATGGCATTCATTCTGGTAGATGTGAGGTAATGTCATTGTGGTTTTAATTTGCATTTCTCTCCTAATTAGTGATATTGAGCATCTTTTCATATGTCTGTTGGTAATCTGTATGTCCTCTTTGGGAAATGTCTATTCATGTCCCTTGCCAATTTTTTAATTGGATTATTTGTGTGTTTTTGGTGTTGAGTTCCATAAATTCTTTATAACTTTTTAATATTAACCCTTTAGAGATATATCATTGGTTAATATGTTTTCTGATTCACTTGGTTGTCTTTTCATTTTGTTGATGGTTTCCTTTCTGTGCAAAAACTTCTTAGTGTGATGTAACCCTGTTTGCTTATTCTTCATTTGTATCCCTTGCTGAGGTCATATATCAAGAAAAAAAATGCTATGAGAAATTCTTTGAAGGTATTAATTAAATCTATCTGATCTAATGTGTCATTAAGGCCATTGTTTCCTTGTTGATTTTCTGTCTGGTGGATCTATCCATTGATGTCAATGGACTCTTAAAAGCAGCAAGAGAAAAACAGAGTTACCTACAAAGAAGCTTCCATAAACTATCAGCTGATTTCTCAAAAGAAACTTTGCAGACTAGAAGGGGCTGAAAAGAAGTATTCAAAGTGATGAATAGCAAGGTCCTACAACCTAGAGTGTTCTATCAAGGGAAGCTATTATTTAGACTGGAGGGCAGATAAAATGGTTCCCAGACAGTGTAAAGCTAAAAGACTTCATCATCACCAAACCATTATTATGAAATGTTAAAGGGATTTACTTAAGAAAAAGAAGAAAATGAAAACTATGAACATTAAAATGTCCACAAATTCACAACTATCGGCAACTAACTCTGAAAAAAACAAACTAAGCAAACAACCAGAACAGGAATGGAGAAGCCAAAGGACAAATATGTACAATCCATGGACATGAACTAAGGTGGGGGGATTGCTGGAGGGAATGGGGGCACCAGGCAGATGGGGGCAAAGGGGAAAAATGGGGACAACAGTAAGAGCATAATTAATAAAATATATTTTAAAATAAAATATAAAAAACTATAAAAACGTCCCCTAATGTGACTGTCTATCAACCTCTCCCTCTATATCCATCAAGATTTGCTTTCTATATTTAGATGTTCCTATAGTGTGTATATAAATGATTTCAAAGGTTATGTCATCTTGCTAGATTGCTCCATTTTTCATTAGAGTGTCTTTCTTTGTCCCTTATTATAGCCTTTGTTTTATTGCTTATTTTGTCAGATATAAGTATTGCTACCTCAGCTTTTTAAAAAATTTCCATTTGCATGAAATATATTGTTCAATCCCTTTACTTTTAGTTTGAGCATATCTTTCTTTCTGAGATGGCTCTCTTATGGACAGCATGTGTAGATGTCATGTTTTCTTATCCATTCAGCTACCTTACATCTGTTGATTGGAGCATTTAAGCCACTTACAAATAAAGTGAGTATGGATAGGTATGTGTTTATTGCCATTTTACACTTTTAATTATATCGTGCTGTTGTTTTTCTCCTCCCCCCTTCTCCTCCTCCTCCTCCTTCAAGAAGATCCTTTAACATTTCTTGCAGTACTGGCTTGGTGGTAATGTGTTCCTTTTACTTTTTCCTATCTAGGAAGTTCTTTACTTCTCCTTCAATAATAAATATGATAGTTTAGCTAGGTAAACTAGACTTGGTTGTAGATCCTTGCTTTTCACCATTTTGAGTATTCCATGCCAATCTCTTCTGGGTTGAAATATTTCTGTTGAGAAATCAGCTGATAGTCTTATGGGGGCTCTTTTGTAGGTTACTGCTTTTCTCTTGTTGCTGTTAAGATTATCTTTTGTGTTTAACCTTTGCCATTTTAATTATGATTTGTTTTGTTGTGAGCCTCCTTGAGTTCATCTTGTTTGGGACTCTCTGCACTTCCTGGAGCTGTGTTTTTTGTTTTGTTTTGTTTTGTTTTTTTTTTCACCAAGTTAGGAAACTTTTCAGTCATTATTTCTTCAAATAGGTTCATGATCCTTTGCTCTCTTTCTCTCTTCTCCTTCTTGTACTCCTGTAATGTAGATGTTGTCCCAAAGGTCCTTAAACTATCCTCACTTTTTTTAATTGTTTTTTTTTTTTCATTTTGCTACTCTGATTGTTTTCTCCTTCCTTGTCTTCCAAATCACTGATTTGATCCTCTGCTTCATCTGACCTGCTACTTATTTCTTCAAGTGTATTCTTCATTTCAGATAATGTATTCTTAATTTCTGACTGGTTCTTTTTCATGGTTTCTATGCCCTATTTTAAGCTTGCTTTCTCTTTGTTGAAGTTCTAAGTTCCTTGAGCATCCTTATAACCATTTCTTTGAACTCTATATCTGGTAAATTGCTTTTCTCCATTTCATTTAGCTTTTCTTCTGAAGATTTCTCCTATTTTTCATAGGGATCTGTTTCTTTGTCTCCCCATTTTGGCTGCCTCGTTGGGGTTGTTTCTATGTACTAGGCAGATCTTCTATGACTCTCAGTCTTGGTAAAATGGCCTATGTAGTAGGTGTCCTGTGAGACCCAGTGGCGCAGTCTCCTTGATCACCTGATCTGGGTGCTCCAGGAATGTCCCTTCATGTTTTGCAAACCCAAACCAACTACATAAAATATATTGCCAAATTTCCCTTAGCCATATAGAATTTAAAATATTTTTAAAAAATACTAGATGTCATTTAAAATAAAACTAGTTCTACCAGCTTGTGTGAGTAAACAGAGAAGTCAAAATGTAGACTGAATAAATTAAAATTTCTTCTAAAAATAATATCTTTTGTTGCCAATGATTACTTCTAGGAAGCCAAAAAGTTGGTTACAACAATCAAACACGTGTTTGAAATTTTACCCTGACGATTATCAAAATTTGTGTTTTTCTTTCAGAAATGAAGATTCATGTAAGTTTTACATATTTCATCTATACAGTAAAAACTTCAGATTACAACGTCACTAAGAAAAGCACCCTTACAGACATAATTCCACATGCACATGCTATAAGAATTTGTTGTAGTCATCCTTCATATATTTAATTCTTAGAAAAGGATCCCCTCAGAATGTCTACTAAGCAAAACAGCATTGAAAATCTCAGGCCTAAAATAAAACTAATTAGCTAAACGTAAATATAACTTCTCTGAAGTAAGTATATTTCTTGTGTGAGCAAAACATTTCAAATACTTGGCATTTTCAAATATATAGCAAAAAGTTTTCTATCTATTCCTACTTCAGCTATATTTCCATGAAAGCTTTTATTACATAGTTTAATAAGAGTGTGTTGCACTTTTGTTATTAACCACATTTTTCAAGATTTTATAACAGTGTTGAAATTTCTTTTCTACCTTTCTTACTTGATATTACAAGAAAATTCAATTACATGTTTGCAAACATGAAAAGACTCATTGTAAATGTTTTTATATTTCTCTTTTACTATTTTATCTTGAAACCAAAATAAACATATTTTTCAACAGCATAGAGACTAAAATTTCAAGATGCAACAGGAATAGTCAGGCTTATTTTATTATTGTTATATTATTTAAGTTTTTTCTCCTTCAAAGAAATAATCTAAGCCCAAAAAGATTGATTAGTGACTTCAAGAGCTTTTTATTAAATAAATTTCCTTGATTAATACCTTCTCATCATCTTTTCATATTTCCTTTCATTGGAAAGGCAAGATTTTTTAACTAATTTTGTAATACAAAAGAGATTAATTGAATCTTTTATTACAATACTATAAGCATGTAATTCTTTAACATAACAATATCACACTCAAGCACACCATATGACATTTTAGGTGAAATGTTCAAATTAAAACTATAAATTATTACACCCATATAATTACCCTACCAACCACGCTCAAGCAGGACCCTGTATAATTTATATAGATACATCATGTTGCACATTCAGTTTTAGTACCTGGAAGAGCTTGTGCCCTAAATATAAAAATATTATTTCTTACAAGTATATTTGATTATTATAACTAAGGAACCCTTTATCTCTTAATGTGTTATGCAAATATAATTGAATATTACCAATATGCATATAGAAAAGGAAAATATCCATTTAGACTGTAATAATAAATAAAAACAGAAATATATCCCTTTCACTTTTGCTCATACAATTATCATGGGCAATGTCCAAAGTTGGTATGGAAATGGAAATGAAGAATAATGGTTGTGATGCTTAAAGATAGATACACTGGTCTTAAAAATTTTGCACCATGAATAATTCCTGGGTCACTGGTGCAGTATGAATCTTACTAATTACATTAAATGTAGTCATTGATTAACAAAGATTTCCTCATTTTTGATGTATTTCAAGATTACATACTGGAAGTATGGCTTCAAGTATTGTCCTGCTATTTTAATTTGGTTTATTATTAGTAATTATTATTATTACTAGTAACATCATTTGAAGTACCAAATAGTAAAACTACAAGTATTTTGCTTTGGGCATTAATTATTTCCTTATTAGGAGCAGTACATTGAGTAGATTTCTCAGAATTGCTCCTCAATTTCAATAGATTTCTGTTTTCCTCATTCATAATTAATAATTAGTAAATATTTAAATAAGAGCTTAGGTTTATCCTAGGTCATAATTAGTTTTAGGGCATAATTTTTTACCTTTTGTTGTTGAAGAAAAGATTCAAAGTAGAATATGAGTTTTAAAACCATATTCCAATAGGGTTTTCATTTTTCTACAGTGGCTTCAGAGTTAAACATAGAAGACAGATGATATTACTTCCATTCTAAGTTACAGGAGTTCCTGGTTAAACTCTGTATGGCTGAGAAAAACTAAAAAATAAACTTTGGTCTAAAAAATTTTAATTAAAATTACATAGCAAATAGTTTGTTTCCAATAGTGAACTAAAGATATTTCATCAGTGTTTGTTTTGCGCATTGCCACATCAGACTACAGGAACCAAACTCACCATGAAATTCAAAGATCAATTTAAAATACGTTATGAAACAACAGAATCTCTTTTTGTCTGTCATTTAAAACCCATCAGTGGTAACAACTTTTGTTCCAATTATATGTCTAAGTTGAATTTATATAGCAGAAACATACCACAAATAATTTCTGCTCAGTGCTCTGTGAAAGCTGACAAAATTATTTCTGGGGTAAAACACTTTTTCTTTTTTCATGAAAAGCTTCTCTTAGTAAATTATATATGCTTGAAAAAGCTGTTTACAGAATTTTAAAATCCAATAAATATTGGAAAGTGCAAAAGAGAAGTATCAGACAAAAATCAAAATTTGTCATAAGTTTTGGCTAGTGAAGGCTTTTTATTGAGTCACTTTTAAAGATGAGTTTTCAGTAAAAATCATGCATTTAATTTAATTAATAGTAGGATAAAATGGTTTACAGTTTAACGAAGCAAAATCTAAGAGTGATTGGCTATTTCATACACGTATTTCAGATAGAGTTATATTCAGCTCTAAAGTTTTTGATATTAGGCCCCAACCAGATTGTTTAGTTGGTTAGAGTGTCATCCCACTATGCCAAGGTTGTGGACTTAATCCACAGTCAGGGCACATATGAGAATCAACTAATGAATGCATGAATAAGTGGAACAACAAATTGCTATTTTCCTCTCACTCACTCTCTCTCTTCATTACTCTCTCTAAAATCAACAGAAATTTATAGGGTTTGATATTGCAATATTTAATAACAAAAACATTTTGGTGTAAACATTTCTGGCAAAACTTATAATAATTTAAATTTCTAGCTCAATTTGCTTGACCTCTGTTAATAATTTATATAAAGCTATAAATTTCCAATGGAGATCACATGGAGGGTTAGCAACAGGGGAGTGGGAAGAAGAGAGAGGGGAAAAAGATATGGAGAATAAGTAGCATAGATGGTAGGTAGAAAATAGACAAGGGGAAGGCAAGAATGATAAGGGAAATATAGAAGCTAAAGAATTTATGACACATGGACATGAACTAAACAGGGGGGAATGTGGATGGGAGAGGGTGTGCAGGGTGGAGGGGAATGAAGGGAGGAAAATGGGACAACTGTAATAGCATAATCAATAAAATATATTTTTTAAAAAAATCTATACATTTCCATGATTCTTATAATAGTCAACTCCCTGCAGTAATCTTTAATAACTTTCTATTATAATTTTGTAAATTAACACATTTTAAAGCCTAAACTATATTCAATTTAAAAAGTGCAACTGAATTGACCTGAGTTGCTTTATCATTCAGGAGTCCAGACACAACCTAGTACCTAAAAGTGCCTCATCTATGAATCAAGCATTGGCTATTCACTACATAAAACAAAAGTTAGGGTGTTTCAAGTACCATGTGGATTTTGGCCAATATATAAACTATATAATATAAAAGATATCTTTTCTGTCCATTTTTTACTATCTCCAGAAATATAAAACCTGCTCCAAAATCTATTTCAGCACTTACCACAATATTATAGTGACTTATTCTTTTATTCCTCACATTTTTCATATGGTTTTATTCTTTGTTTTTCTAACTAGAGTAGTATAAATACTCAGCAAAAATTCAAACTTAGAAATAAATTAAAATGAAACTCTCATACAGTTCCCTCTTTACTCTTCTACCACATTTTCAGACCATTTCTTTGATTGTTGTTTTTATTTTACTTCAAAGAGCAAACACAACTGAGTCCTGATTAAAATCTTTCACATACAAAGAGTAACATTACATTGTTCATAAGGTTTCATTCAGTTGTAAAATAATTACTTGAATTATAGATCTTCTTGTCTAATATAGAAGCTTTCCTGTATTTGATTTTGGAACTATGCTGGTCTTCAACTTTTATCAATGGCATGTATTCGGCCAGCATCCTCCTCAACCATCTGGCCGTTTTACAGTGTTTGATCATTAGTTCATTCTCAACTCATCCTCTCAGTAGCCATCTATCATATGCTAGTTCACTTACTACATCTGTGAACCTCCTTTGTTACTTTCTTTAATTTCTCTGCCTGCTTACCTCCACAACCTAGATTTCTCCAAGAATTTTATCTCTACTATTCTATTTTCTCTCTGTTAAGCTTGTCTTCTTTCTTCAAGTAGCATTTATATTTACTGGATGATTAAATATGTAATTCTGGCCTTACTCTCTCCAAGAAAGAAATGGCCCAGCCTTCATCTCCCCAAGCTTAAAAGTAGTCACCAAGTCCCACCAAAACTATTACCTTAAAGGTACCTGGAATCTATGTCTGTTCATATAAAATGAGCAGTATTAAGAGCTATTTTGTGCCCTAATCACATCCCCACACTTATCACAATCTCCCATATCTTCTGTTTCTCCTATCCACAAGCAATCTGATTAAAAAATGGGTAGAGAATCTGAATAGATATTTTTCCAAAGATGATACACACATCACTAATAGGTAGTAAAGATGCTCAATATCACCAATCATTGTAGAAATGCAAATAAAAATCACAATAAGTTATCATTTCATACCTGTTACAATGGTTATTATCAAAAAGACAAAAAACAAGTGTTGGCGAGGCTGTGAAGAAAAGGGAAACTTTGTACACTGTTGGTAGGAATGTAAATTTGTGCAGCTACTGTGGAAAATGGTGTGGAGGTTTCTAAAAAAAAACAAAATGGTAAACAAAAGTACTAACTTGAAAAGCTACATGCATACCCATGTTCATGCAGCATTACTTACAATAGTGAAAACATGGAAACAATCTAAATGTCCATTGATAAATAAATGGATAATGAAAATGTGTGTGTGGTGGGGAGGTAATGGAATACTATTCAGCCATGAAAAAGAACAAAACCTTGCCATTTGCAATACATGAGTGGGGGCATTAAGGTAGATGAAATAAATCAGACAGAGAAAGATAAATATCTTACAATCTCACTTATATATGGAACCTCAAATAAAACACAAAATAAGTTCACTCAAAGGTACAGAGTAGATTGCTGATAGACTAAAATGGGGGCTCGGGGATAATTAGTCAAGGGAATCAAAAGGTACAAACTTCTGGCTACAAATTACGTAAGTCATAAGGATATAACATGTAGCATATCATTAACTATAGGTAATAATACTGTATTGCATATTTAAAAATTGCTGAGAGTAAATATTAAAAATGCTCATCAGAAGAAAATATTCTGTAACTATATGATGATGGATATTAACTGGACTATTGTGGTAATATTTTTCAATATATATATATATCAAATCATTATGTTGTACACCACAAACTAATATGATATTGTTTGTCAATTATACCTCAATAAAAAATAAGAAAAAAAGATGCTGACACATGGGTCCCTACCCCCACAGATTCTTATTTAATTGGTCTGAGGTGCATCCTATGATTTGAAATTTTAAAAAGCTCTTCAAGTAAACTTTGGTGCATACAGGAATCATCAGGAAACTTGGTAAAATATGAAAGGTTAGACCCTGTCCTCCTTTAAGAGTCTGGGCCTTTGAGCTCCAAATCAGTTTTCCAGGTGATTCTGAGACACAACAAAGCTTGAGAACAGCTGGTCTAAAGATGTCCTATTTTAGGAAGTCTGAAAGTTTCCATAATGAATATAGATAAGATGTGTCTATACACCCTGTGCTGAGAAAAATTCCAAAATTGCCCTCATACCAAGATTCCCATGATCTGGTTATTAAAAAAAAAACATTAAGCTAGGTACTATTATGAAGGGACTTTGCAGATGAAGTTGAGATTACTAACCTGCTGACCTTAACATAAGATTGCCCTGGATAATCTAAGTAACCCAATGTAATTACATGAGACTTTTTTTTAATTAAATTTTTTGTTAAATACATTGGAGTGACATTGGTTAATAAGATTATACAGTTTCAAGTATACATTTCTATCAGACATTTCTTCATATTGCATTGTGTACCCACCATCCAAAGTCAAATCATCTTCTGTTACCCTATAATTGACCCCTTTTACCCTTTGCTGCCCATTCCATCCCATTTTCCTCTGGTAACCACTATTCTGTGTCTATTATCCACTGTTGTCTGTGTCTATGAGTTTTTGTTTGTTTGCTTTTCTTATTTGTTCATTTGTTGCTTTCAGTTTTATATCCTACATATAAGTGAAATCATATAAACAAACAATTTAATTTAAAAATGGGCAGAGTGCCTGAACAGATACTTATCCCAAGAAGACATACACATGGCCAACAAATATATGAAAAAATGCTCAACTTCACTAGCTATTAGGGAAATGAAAATCAAAACTACAATGAAATACCACCTCACATCATTAGAATGACTATTATCAACAAGACAAGTAATAACAAGTGTTGAAGAGGTTAAGGAGGAAAAGGAGCCCTCATTCACTGCTGGTGGGACTGTAAACTGGTACAGCCACTGTGGAAAACAGTATGGATGTCCCCCATAAAATTAAAAATACAGTTAACATGAGACTCAGAAACCCCTCTTTGGGTATCTACCAGAAACTTTTGAAAATATATATTCACAAAGACATATGAGGTCTGTTCATAAGGTATTCAGCCATGCAATATGAAAAATAGAGACATTCATTAAAGAAGATACAAGATACAAGAAACATTCTACAGAGGTCAATGAAGCCTCAGTCCCTTCAAAGTAAGCACCTTGGGACTTCACACAGTTCTTCCAAAATCACCATCAGCTGCTCTGTAATGTTTTCCTGAAGTTTTGGGAAAACTCACAAGTCACAGGCACCAAATCTGGACTGAAGGGGGACTGAGTCACCTGGGTGATTTGATGTTTTGCCACAAAACTCTGCACTAGATATGATGCATAAGTGGGCATGTTGTTGTGATGAAGCTGCCAATCACCAGTTGCCCATAGCTGGGACCTTCTGAATCATCCCAATAGTTTCTGCAGATGAATGTTCAAGATTAATGGAAAATTTGATACAGATCCATTGCTCTACTTGCTCAGTCATTTTGAATGTGATAGCCACACAGTACACATGCTCATTCAACAGCATCTACTGCCCCCACTGACTAGTACAGTAAAGTTATCATTGTTCACACATGCACATTCTAGTCGACTCTCCTTGGCTGCCAGGTTACACCAATGTTGTGGAAACCGTTCTCATTACATTAACAATGGCTGGACTTTTTTCAAGAGAGACCTCATATGCACCCCTATGTTCACTGGAGCATCATTCACATTGTCCAAGACATGGAAACATCCTAAGTGTCCTTCAATACATGATTGGATAAAGAAGATGTGATATATATATATATATATATATATATATATATATATATATATATATATGCAATAGAATACTGCTCAGCTATAAAAAAAAGATGAAATACTGCTATTTGCAACAACATGTATGAACCTTGAGAGTATCATGCCAAGAAAAATAAGTCAGACAAAAAATTAAGAATGACATGAGCCTTTAAAAGCCATAAGAATCAATCAGAGAGGAGGCAGAAGAAGAAAACAGGAGAGAAGTACCGGAAAGTTAAGTCAGAGAGATTCCAAGTGTGAGGAGAGTTCAGTGCACTTGGGATGTTGCTGGTTCTGAGATATAGGGACCATGAGCAAGGACAAGAGAGAGGCCTTCAAAAGCAAAAGATGGCCCTCAGTTGATAACCAGCAATGGAATGAGAACCTCAGTCCTACAACTGCATAAACATTATCTAAAAATCCAAAATTTAAAAAAGTTTTGAGATCTAATAATTAATATTGAGGAATAAAAAAACCTCTCACAAAGCAAGTCATCCCAAGCTCCCTCCCTCCAAAAAGCGAAGTCTAGATTTAGATAAGTGAAAATTTATGCAATGCATATATTGTAATTCCTCCCATTTAAAAAAAAATTATGGAATGAAGGTTTGAATTAAACATGGCATATTCAACACTCTAGTTTATCTGTGCTTTCTTTTAAATCCCACAAAATAGTAGTAAAAAATTTAAACCAAGGAAGAATAGATAATGGTGCACCTAAAAATTTTATAAGATGAAAAAAAGGAAATAAATGGTAATGACTTAGTAGACAAGAGAAAGGTGAAACCCAAGTAACTAAGATTAAAAGACAACTACAAAAATTGATTCAGACCATGTAACCCATAAAATCTCAGGAACTGAAAGCAACAGCTAACTGTAACGGTGAGGGTATAGAAGATATTAATCATCCTAAGCTCATAAACGTAGGAAACTTGCCCAGGTAGAATACTAGAAGCTTACTCTCTAGAGACACTGAAGCAGAAGAGATTACTTGGACTTGGCTGCCTACTTGGCACAGGTGAGTGGAGTGATGAAGCAAAGGAAACTCTCAGCACTGAATTTTGAAATTTCTTTCCTATTCTTGGCTTTCAGGAAGCTGACAACCACGCTTATGATACTTAGTGAAGATTTTACACAATTTCTTTCCAATGAAATTAATTCATTCAGGAGAAAGAAACTTCAGGTTCTGACTTTTGGTGTCTTCTCAATGTAGTGGAAGTTATCCATATCAACACACAATTGTAAGGACCACAACTCCATTAATTCCCTCCATGCAGAGAACATCCAATTAGCTTTTCAGTGCTCCCATCTTGAGTGGGATTACAGAACGAAGAACCCCCAAACCTTTGATAAACAGTTCATACATGGAAAAAAAGTAACAAATATAAACAGCTAGAGGAGAAAAAAGTTAGGGATGTCAAGTCAGGGAAAAGAAAAAAAAAAAACTCATGTATGTTCTCAGTGAGATAGACATGAAAGTATATCTGTGTGTTTCTAAAACAAGAGCAGAATGTTATATATTTTTTATAAAAAAGTATTACGAGAAATTAAAAAATAGAAGATTTTTCTCCTTCCTTTTTTTTTAATCCATAGAAGTGTTAAAAGATACAGTTAGGGAAATCTCACAGAAACAGGCAAAAAGAAAAGATGAAGAGAGGAATACATAATAAATTGTAGATAGAAAATAGTGTATTTCCAAGAGGGCCAAAATCAGACCAATTAATAACCTTTAAAGAAAGATTACAGAAAATGAAGATAAAGAAATAACATGAGACTTTCCTAAAACTAAAACACATTAGTTTCCAGATTAAAATAGCCCACTGACAATAAAATAAATAAAAACAAAAATATACTCACAGTAGTATCATGCTGATATTTCAGAACACCATACATAAAGAGGTAATCAAAATTTCCAGAAAGAAAAATCATTCTATTACATACAAAAGAATGATTATTAGAATATTATCAGTCTTTTCAACTGCAACTCTGAAAGTTAGAAATCAATGGAGAAATATCATTAAAATTATATGATTTTTTTCTTTTAATTTTTAATTTTTTTATTGTTGATTGAGTACAGATGTCTCCATTTTACCACCTCCACTTTGCCCCACCCCACCCACCCCAACCTCCCACCCTCAATCCTAACCATCTTCAGCTTTATCCATGGGTCTCTTATAGATGTTCTTCAGTGACCCTTTCCTTCTTTTCCCCCTTATTACTCTCCCTCCTCCCCTCTGTTTACTGTCAGTTTGTTCTTTATTTTAATGTCTCTGGTTATATTTTGCTTGCTTATTTGTTTTGTTGATGAGGTTTCACTTATAATAGATGAGATCATATGGTATTTGTCCTTCACTGCCTGGCTTATTTCACTTAGTATAATGCTCTACAGTTCAATCCATGCTGTTGTGAAGGGTAGGAATCATCTAAATAGTTTCCGCAGATGAATGTTCAAGCTTAACACAAAATTTGATGCAGATCTACTGCTCTCTGCTTCACAGTATTCCGTTGTGCAAATGTACCAGTTTTTGGTGTTTTTTTAATATATTTTTTTATTTTAATGTTGTTCTTATACAGTTTTCTGGTTTTTACTCCCATCCCAGCCCAACACCCCAGCCCTCCCCACCTCCCTCCCATTTCAACCTCCCCTAGTTTTTGTCCATGTATCCTTTATACTTGTTGCTCGAAACCCTCCCCTTGTTCCTCTGAAATTCCCTCCCCTCTCTGCTCTGGTGACTGTCAGCCTGTTCTCAATTTCAGTGTCTTTGGTTATATTGTGCTTATTTGTTTGTTTTGTTGATTAGGTTCTTGTTAAAGGTGAGATCATATGGTCTTTGTCTTTCACCACCTGGCTTATTTCACTTAGCATAATGCTCTCCAGTTCCATCCATGCTGTTGCAAAGGGTAGGACCTCATTCTTTCTTTCTGCTCCATAGAATTCCATTGTGTAAATGTACCACAGTTTTTTGATCCATTTGTTTACCGATGGGGCACCTAGGTTGCTTCCAACACTTGGCTATTGTAAATTGTGCTGCTATGAACATTGGGGTGCATAGGTTCTTTGGACTGGTGTTACAGGGTTCTTAGGATATAATCCTAGCAGTGGAATTGCTGGGTCAAAAGATCGATCCATTTTTAGTTTTCTTAGAAAATTCCATACTGTTTTTCATAGTGGTTGTACCAGTCTGCAATCCCACCAGCAATGTGGTAGGGTCCCCTTTTCTCCACAGCCTCTCCAACACTTGTTTGTTGCTTTGTTTATGATGGCCATTCTGACTGGTGTGAAGTGGTACCTCCTTGTGGTTTTAATTTGCATCTCTTTGATAGCTAGCGATATTCAGCCTCTTTTCATGTGTCTCTGGATACTCTGTATGTCCTCCTTGGAGAAGTGTCTGTTCAAGTCCTTTGCCCAGTTTTTACTTGGGTTGCTTGTCTTCTTAGAGTTGTGTAAGTTCTTTATATATTTTGGAGATTAAACCCTTGTCTGATATCATTGGCAAATATGTTTTCCCATACAGTTGATTCTCTTTTTATTTTAATACTGTTTTCTTTAGCCATGCAGAAGCTTTTTATTTTGATGAGATCCCATTTGTTTATTTTTTCCTTTATGTCCCTTGCTTTAGGGAACATACCAGTAAAAATGTTGCTACGTGAAATATCTGAGATTTTCCTGCCTATGTTCTCCTCTAGAACTTTAATGGTGTCATGGCTTGTATTTAAATCTTTTACCACCTTGAATTTATTTTTGTGTATGGTGTAAGTTGGTGCTCATGTTTCTTTTTTTTTTTTTTTTCCACATAGCTCTTCAGTTCTCCAAACACCACTTGTTGAAGAGGTTATTTTTACTCCATTTTATGTTGCTGCCCCCTTTGTCAAATATTAATTGACTGTAGAGACTTAGGTTTATTTCTGGGCTCTCTGTTCTATTCTGCTGGTCCATGTGCCTGTTTTTGTGGCAGTACCAGGCTGTTTTGATTACAGTGGCCTTGTAATAGTTTGGTATCAGTTATTGTGATCCCTCCTACTTTGCTCTTCTTTCTCAAAATTGCTGCAGCTATTTGAGGTAGTTTATGGTTCCATATAAACTTTTGAAGTGTTTGTTCTATGTCTGTGAAATATGCCATTGGTACTTTAATAGGTATTGCATTGAATCTGTAAATTGCTTTGGGTAGTATGGACATTTTGGTGATATTATTTTTTCTGATCCATGAACACGGTATATGTTTCCGTTTGTTTGTGTCTTCCTTGATTTCTTTCTTCAGTGTTGTGTAGTTTTCTGCATACAGGTTTTTTACCTCCTTGGTTAGGTTTACTCCTAGGTATTTTATTTTTCTTTTTGTTGTATCAAATGGGATTCTTTTCTTAATTTCTGCTTCTGCTGTTTCATTGTTGGTATACAAAAATGCCTTTGATTTCTGGATATTGACTTTGTATCTGGCTGTTTGGCCAAATTCATTTATTAGGTCAAGCAGCTTTTTGGTCAAGTCTATAGGATTTTCTATGTACACTATCATGTCTTCTGCAAACAATGATAGCTTTGTTTCCTCCTTTCCAATTTGGGTGCCTTTTATTTCCTTTTCTTGTCTAATCACTGTGGCTAAGACAGTGAATACTATATGGAATAGAAGTGGTGAAAGCGGGCATCCTTGCCTTGTTCCTGATCTAACTGGAAAATATTTTAGTTTTGCCCATTGAGTATGATGTTGGCTGCATGCCTCTCATATATGACCTTTATTATGTTGAGGTATGCTCCGTGTATTCCCACTTTGCTGAGTGTTTTTATCATAAATGGGTGTTGTACCTTACCAAATGCTTTCTCCACATCTTTTGATATGATCATGTGATTTTTGTCTTTGTTTTTGTTTATGTGATGTATTACATTTACTGATTTGTGAATATTGAACCATCCTTGCATCCCTGGGATGAATCCCATTTGGTCATGGTGTATGATCTTTTTCATGTATTGTTGGATGCAGTTTGCCAATATTTTGCTGAGGAGTTTAGCATCTATGTTCATCGGCGTTATTGGCCTGAAGTTTTCTTTCTTTGTTGTGTCTTTATCTGGTTTTGGGATTAGGATGATGCTGGCTTCATAAAAAGAGTTTGGGAGTTTCCATCATTTTGGATTTTTTGGAATAGTCTGTGAAGGATAGGGGTTAGCTCTTCCTTAAATGCTTTGTAGAATTCTCCTGTGAAACCATCTGGTCCAGGGCTTTTGGGTGTCGGGAGCTTTTTCATTACTGCTTCAATTTCATCTGCTGTTATTGATCTGTTCAGGCTTTCTGCTTCTACTTCATTCAGTTTTGGGAGATTATATTTTTCTAGAAACTTGTCCATTTCCCCTAGGTTTTCAAATTTCTTGGCATACAGTTCTTCACAGTAATTTCTTACAATCCTTTGTATTTCTGTGGTGTCAGTTGTAATCTCTCCTCTTTCATTTCTGATTGTGTTTATTTGAGTCCTCTCTCTTTTTTTCTTGATGAGCCTGCTTAAAGGCTTGTCAATTTTGTTTATCTTTTCAAAGAACCAGCTCCTGGATCTTCATTGATCCTTAGAGTTGTACTTTTAGTCTCTATGTCATTTAATTCTGCTGTGACCTTGGTTATTTCCTTCTTTGTACTTGCTCTGGGCTGTCTTAGTTGTTGTTCCTCAAGTTCTTGAAGGCACAGGGTTAGGTTGTTTGTTTGAAATGTTTCTATATTTTTTAGGTAGGCCTATATCACTATGAAATTCTCTCTGAGGACTGCCTTCACTGTGTCCCATAAGTTTCGGGTCATTTTGAGTTCATTTTCATTTGCTTCCAGAAACTTTTAGATTTCCTCCCTAATTTCATTCTTGACCTATTCATTGTTTAATAGCATGCTATTCAATCTCCATGATTTTGAGGGTTTTGGGTTTTTCTCCTTGGGGTTGGTTTCTAGTTTCCATCCCTTTTGGTCAGAGAAAATGCTTGGTATGATTTCAATTTTCTTGAATTTGTTGAGGCTTGTTTTGTGTCCTATCATTTGGTCTATCTTTGAAAATGTTCCATGTTCATTTTAAAAGAATATGTATTCAGTTTCTTTGGGATGAAGGGCTCTATATATATATCAGTTAAGTCGATTTCATCTAGAGTGTTGTTCAATGCCACAATATCTTTGTTGATATTTTTTTAGAAGGTGTGTCCATTTTTGACAGTTAAAATCCCCTACTATAATTGTGTTGCTGTCAATATCTTTCTTGAAGTCCTCTAAGATTTTCATTATGTATTTAGGTGCTCCTATGTAGGCTGCATAAATATTTACAATGTTTATGTCTTCTTGGTGGATTCTTCCCTTGAGTATTATGAAGTGACCTTCTGGGTCTCTGTTTATGGCCCTTTTTTTGAAGCCTATTTTGTCTGATATGAGTATTGCTACCCGGCTTTTTTTTTTTTTTTGTCCATTTGCTTAGAAAACTTGTTTCCAGCCCTTTGCTTTCAGTCAGTATAGGTCTTTTGTCCTGAGGTGGGCCTCTTGTAGGCAGCATATGTGTGGGTCATGCTTTCTCATCCATTCAGCTATTCTACGACTTTTCATTGGAGCATTTAATCCATTTATGTTTAAGGCTATTATTGATAGGTACTTATTCATACCATTTTTGTACCTGTGTTCCCCCCTCTCTCTCTCTCTCTCTCTCTCTCTCTCTCTCTCTCTCTCTCTCTCTGTCTCTCTCTTCCTTCTTTTCCCTAAGGCAGTCTCTTTAATATTTCTTGCAGAACTGGTTTGGTAGAGGTGTATTCTTTTAGACTTCTTTTGCCTGGGAAGCACCTTATTTGTCCTTCTATGTTGATTGAAAGCCTTGATGGGTAAAGTAGTCTTGGTTGTAGGCCTTTGGTTCTCATTACTTGGAATATTTCTTGCCATTCTCTTCTAGCTTAGAGTGTTTCCATTGAGAAGTCAGCTGCCAACCTTATCGGGGCTCCCTTGTATGTTACTTCCTTTTTCTCCCTTGCTGCCTTTAAGATTCTATCTTTGTCTAGGAATTTTGCCATTTTAAATATGATGTGCCTTGAAGTGGGCTTCTTTGCATTCCTCTTGATTGGGACTCTCTGTGTTTCCTGGATTTGTGTGACTTTTTCTCTCATCAAATTATGGAAATTTTCCATGATTACTTTTTCAAATAGGTTTTCTATCCCTTGCTCTTTTTCTTCTCCTTCTGGAATCTCTATTATATGGATATTATTACATTTCATTTTGTCTTACATTTCTCTTAATCCCCCTCATTCTTTCAGAGCCTCTTTTCCTTTAGTTGCTCTTTCTGGGTATTTTTTTCTACTTCTTCCTCCAACTTGCTGATCAGATCTTCTGCTTCATCGATTCTGCTTTTCATTCCTTCTACTGTGTTCTTCAGTTCAGAAATTGTATTCTTCATTTCCTCTTGGCCTTTGTTGATAGTTTCTATTTCCTTTTTCATGCTGATACAGTTTGCAATGAGTTCATCGTAGCTTCCCTGTAGTTTCTGATAGCTCATTGAGAGCTCATGGACCTTCCTGACAACCATTGCTTTGAACTCAATATTTGGTAGTTGAGTTGCCTCCATTTCATTTAGCATTCTTTCTGGTGCTTCCTCCTTTCCTTTCATTTGGGGATTGTTTCTTTGTCTTCTGATTGTTTGTGTGACTCTTCTTGTTAGCCTCAGCTTCTCAAATTGATCTGTTCTGGCTCCCTGGGTTTATGGCGTGAACTTCTGTGGTAGAATACTTGTGAGATTCAGTGGTGCAGTCTCCTTCAGGTATCCTGGTGTTCAGAGCTTCCACTGTCTCAGCTGTTAGGATGCCCCCTCTTTGGATCCAACTCTGGTTTTTTCACAGTTCCAGGTTTTTGTTCATCTCACTAGTGGGTATTTCAAAAGAGAAAAGGGGGAAAATGAAAAAAGAAAAAAAGAGGAAGGAAGAATAGATAAAATTGAAAAGAAAGGAAGAAGAAATGAAATAAGAAAGAAGAAAAACAAAAGGAGTTGAGGGGTAAAAAAATCAAAATAATAAAACAATAATAAAAAATATTTTTAAAATTATTAAAAAAAAAAAAAAAAACTCTTGCTGTTTTCAAACTTGCCAAGCTGGTTTTTCTGGTCTTGCCGGCTGCAATGGCTGAGGGGTGATGGTATCACTTTTTTCCTTGTTCAACACTCAGTCCACTTTGGGCTACTCTCCCCAGAGCTAGTGTGTTGCCTCTCTGTGCAAGGCCTCGAGGCGTGGGCTCTGGAGCTGCTGCTGAGCTAGGCTTTGTCCAAGTTTATGGGTGTGAGCTTAGGCCTCTCACGGATCAAGCACTCCGAGCACTCCGTGGGGTTTACAGGTCTCCGATGGGGCACGCATGCTGTCTTTGGTTTAGTAGTGCGGTTTCTGGGTTTTCTATGGTGCTGCGTACTATTGGAGTTTACGAGTATGGGCTCTGTGGGTTCCTGGCATTTTGCACACTCATCCTGGGTCCACAGGGTGAGCTCTAGGTTTCCCACAGATTGTGCACACTCCGGAGGTTTATGGGTGTGAGTTCCGGGTTTCTGTGGTATGTGCACTTACCCTAAGTTCACAGGCATGAGCTCCAGGTTTTCGACGGATTGTGTGCACTCCCAGGTTCTCAGCGTGGGCTATGGGTCTTCCACAAAGCCCCCTCCTCCGGTTGCGGGCACCTCTGGTCACACGGGTTCCAGCGTGCACTCCGCCCAGGGCTATGGGTGGGTGCTCACAGCCCCAGAGTGTTTGCCACTCAGACCTTAACTTCTCTTTCTGAGACTTCAAGCAACCAGGTCTCTCCCATGCTGCTCAACCATTGTTCGGCCAGGGAGTGAATGGTTGACCTGTCTCCCTCCCTGGAGTCCTGTGGCAGACGCAGCAAGCACAGGGCCCAGGGCTTCAGCCGCCCTGGTCTCTACACTGATCCCTGGGCTCTTATTGTCCTGAAGAATTCTCCTTACTGTCTGGTTTTTCAATGTCCGCTACAGATTTTGATCTCCTATTTTCATATATGCTGTGGTACTGTTGGCTGTCTGCTCTGTTCCTCTGTGGATTAGCTCGGTTTTTCTCCCATGTGTAGGGGGAAGTGGAATCTGCCTCCTCCTACCATGCTGCCATCTTCCTTGTGCCATAGTTTTTTGACCTACTCATTTACTGATGGGCACTTAGGTTGCTTCCAGCACTTGGCTATGTTCATAGCAGCACAATTTACAATAGCTATGAAAATGTTTTTTAACCTAGAACCCTATCCCCAGCCAAAACAGCAATTGTGAATTAGGACAAACTTAACATTTCATCTGAAAGCACTATGTTTCAGGAAACTATTTGGAAAGTGAATCATCTAATCAAGAGCGCAAACTAAAAAAGAAAACACATTAGATCCGCCCCCCCCCCAAAAAAAAGGTATTAACATCATTGTTGAATTCAGAGGTGAAAGGAATTCAAAAATTCACTAAATGAGTGTGCCTAATAATCAGTAAACTGATATTGGAGGAAGTGGGAAGAGAACTCTAAAAGAGACACTATTAAAAAATGAAAAAAAGACAGAGGGTTACCCCATGGATTTGACCAAGATTCTGACACTTTCCTTATCAGCACTGTAGGGCTATTTAACTCAAAACTGTAGACATTCATTACACTGGTGATTTGAAATAAGTAGTCTATACTGTTTTGCTGTGCCATGCTGGGTCTCACTTACATAGGCCCTATCACCTGATCCAGACATAATTTAAAACAGAGGAAAACCTGCAACTGTAAGTTTTTTCGTAACATGAACTCAGGTTTAGTCATAGAAGCTGAGGGAAATTATTATTTATTTCAATGCACTGTTGCATTGTTTCCATGACTAACTAATATTATTGCAATTTTAAATGGTGAGTCAAATTAATAGGACATTATCAAAACCTGAATTTTGTTCTGCTTTGTTTTAACAAATTCGGATGTACTGCAGTTTAAGTAATGCTTCTCAGAACATTTATAGCTTCACCCTCAGAATTGCCTCATAACCTATGATTGGGGTTTAATTTAATTATAAATATGAACATTAATACAATCACAAAAATTCTTCTATCATAACTTTATTCAAAGGTTCATTTAAAAACAAATAACCAAATTCCTTTTATATAAAGAAGCAAAGATAAAATAGTAAACATGTAACATTCAACAAAAAAATCAATGCAATATTTGGGTAATTTATTGCTGTATAGTCAGACTTCTTAAGGCAGTACAGAAAAGACTATTTTTTATCTTTATATATCAATGGAAGGAAAATGGTTGTTAGTCCCATATCTACTGGTCAGAAAGTAAAGCTATACATTTAAAAATATATTATTTATATGTTTATTTATTTTTAGAGAGACAGGGAGGGAGGGAGAAAGAGAGGGAGAGAAACATCAATGTGTAGTTGCCCCTTGCACTCCTCCCACTGGGGACCTGGCCCACAACCCAGGCATGTGCCTTAGATTGGGAATTGAACTCATGACTCTTGTTTACAGGCCAGCACTCAATCCACTGAGCCACACGAGCCAGGGCTAGACTTTTTTTATTATTTTAACTAAAGGCATATAAAAGTCAAAATATAAAAATAAAACTGGCCTGACTATGCTGTCTTTAAGGACTTTAAGAAAAAGAGGTTTAGGAATAACAGACACATTGGCCTATTAGAAACTGTTACTACAACTCCATGTACTCTGAGCTCCAAAGCACCCTTTCTTAAAGTTTAAAATTAATTATTAAAATTAATTATTAATTTCTAATGATAAACTTAAAGGTCATCAAATTCTCTTAAAAAGTAAAAAAAAAATGTAACCTTTTTTTGGATTATAAACACTCTTGGTATTCTGATGCAAGCTATGGACTCTTTATCCATAAAAACTAGCTGCACTCATACACACACAGTGCTGCCCACCCTTCTGAAGATTTACAGACAGTCTAACTGAAACCACCTTCCTACCATCCACTTGAAGCAGATAAATATTGGGGCTATGAAATTTCATCTACATGGAATTATTCTTAAAATTTTCTGAAATTTTAAAATATCATATTATGATTTAAAGGTTATCTCAAGTTATAGAATATATCCATGTCCTTGAATTTTCACAAATTTTGATAACTGGTATTAATTTATACTAGTTATTATTTTTCATGTATGCCTGGACATAATGAAGGTCAGCCTAGGTGGATTTCTCTCTTCTTTTTTGTGCATTTGTTTTTTAGTCTGAAAAGACTTCTATTTAAAAATCTACCATATATTTTTTGAATTAGTGTTTCAGTTTTCGTCAGAAAATTGAGTTGGGGTGTTGAACACACAATACAACACCCAGATGATATATTACAGAATTGTACACCTGAAACCTATAAAATTTTATTAACCAATGTCACCTCAATAAATTCAATAAAAAGATATCTATCATAAATAACTGCACTCTTTATTTGTGTGTGTGAATGCATACACACACACACACACTCACACACACACAAATGGATAAACCTCCCGAAGACAGGGACAATGTTTTGGTCAGTTTTTTAATCTGTACTATCTAGTATAGTGCTTCATACATAATGGGCATATAATAAGTATTGACTAAGCCAATAAATGTGCCAGCAGATTATAGCCTTCCACATACTTTATCAACAACCTCCATTCTCACATCAAGATTTTTGCCAGGTTCCAGATTCATTTTCAAGGAAAATCCTTCTGATTGAATTTTAAGTTTTATCTTTAAGAAGTCAGATTATTTAGTCATAAGAAACAATTGTTGACAAAATTTTGCAAGTTTTTACCATTTTAAAATATTTTTAAGGTGTATTTATTTATTCTTAGAGATTGGGGATGGGAAGGAGAAAGAGAGGGAGAGAAACATCAATATGAGAGAGAAACATCGATCGGTTGCCTCTCATGCCCTGACTGGGATGAAATCCTCAAAACAGGCATGTGCCCTGCCCTGGAATTGAACTGGTGATCTTTAGCTTTGCACAGTGCACAACCAACTGACTCACACTGGTCCAGAGAGTCTTTATCATTTTTAGACTTAACTCACCTACTCCTCTTCTATTCAGTAAGTTAAACACATGCAAAATACATTACTGGCACATGTTAGTGCCCATGCCAAAATTATTAACTTATAATGATGCCTTTCAATAACATAATTTCACATTGTGATTTAAAATTATGTTTTGTGAGTTAAGTTCTTTGGGGTTAGTTAGGATACTGCATGTTCTTTATAAAGAGCTATTTCTAACATACTCTTTCTTCTTCTAAGTTCTCTATAAATACTTAATAATAACTTTACATATTCTGGGCACAATGTCAGAAAATATTGCTGAAATTTGCACAATTTTGCAACAAGAATCACCGAACCAGGTTGAAGACTTTGCAATTTGGAAGATGATAGTACAGGAATGGTAAAAAGAGAAAACTCTACATTAAGTTTTAGGAATAGTTTTCTAGGGAAAAACAAAAGATTTATTGATTGAGGAAGAGCCAAGGTGAAATAAAACATATAAATGTGGAGTTTACTAAAAAAAAGACTCAGCTAAAATTTATAAAACACATTTATCCATTTCCAGTTCATGTTCTTAGTTTTAGTGGACAGAGTGGGAAAAGCTTGCTACTGCTGGGATACTGAACGCTGCATTTACAGCAGGGTCAATGCTCTTTGGGTCAATGTCTAATCAAGAGAAAAAGAAATATCTTGTTTAAAGAAAAAACCTCAGTAAATATTCAATATTCATCATAATAGGTAAACAAGATTACAACCACTCCCTCCCCAAAACCAATCATATGTGGAACTAAATTCTGAGAGCTGAACAATCACTTTGCCATCATTCACTGTGGAAAGGAAGGTGTGAATGAGAAAGAAAACAAACTAGTACCTTTTAAGAGTCAATAGTTTCTTAGGCCTTTCACACCATATACTCATTGAATGCTCACCACACTGTGCCCTGAAGAAAGACACAATTGGTTCTGTATTATTGAGGAAGTAAAGGTAGCTAAACAGCCCTGGCTGGTGTAGCTCAGTGGATTAAGCCACCCTGTGAACCAAAGGGTTGCTGGTTCAATTCCCAGTCAGGGCATATGCCTGGCTTGCTAGCCAGGTCCCCAGTACAGGGCCCATGAGAGGCAAGTACAATTAATGTTTCTCTCCCTCTTTCTCTCCCTCCCTTTCCCTCTGTCTGAGAATAAAGAAGATCTTTTTTAAAAGGTAAGTAAACAAATTGCTCTAAGAATTCCAGATACTAAATGTCAAAGGCCAAAGACCAGTCAAGGTGTGTCTAAACACTCCTCTTTGTCCCCATCTACAAGACACCACCTACTACATGTGGAAAATAAGAAAAACAGTAAAATAGATGGCACATTTGTAATAAAATATTTTGGTTAAAGTTATTAGTGATGGAGTTAAAGTTCTAGAAAGGAGACAAAAATCTACCACATTTGTGTCTCACATTACTTAGGATATTGGATTTTACCTCCACAGTGGAAACATGTGAACATAAAAGAAGACAAGTTGTATAGGATTGAATACTAAGAGTGATGTCAACCTTAATCTAAAGAGCTACATCTGAAGTTCAGCAATGAGTCAAAGATCTCCAGGAGTCAGAGAGAAAAGGGAGCCAACTGCTTTGGGAGTGGAAGATGTAAAATCCAGATATCATATTTAGTTAAGACATGTGAGTCATAGGCAATGAGGGAGGCATGAACTCTTAAAATATTTGATTATGAGGTGTCTGATTTCTGATATTTCTTCATGCTTAAATAAATTATAATTTCAGTGGCTGAGAATGACCCCTGGACATGCTTGGGGTCAAAAAAGCAATTCTGTTTTATAGGAAGAAGGGTAAAAGTTATCATCTCAAAATCTTTCTTTTTGGATGCAGCATTTGTATTTTTATTAATAGTGTCTATTTTTCTGACCTTGTCAAATATTGGTGAGCACATTCAGTGTAGTTAAATCACAACCAAACTTGACATCAATATGAATGAATCTTTAAAGGCAAACTACACACTACATGTCCCTCCATCCCAGTTACCCACTTGAAAGTGTTATTTCTACTCAGATAAGCCCTACTGCAGACTAATAGTGTACAACTGAAGGCTAATGGTAACTTCTATCTTCCCTGAAAACTTCCACTGAGAGGTACACTGATACTAACTTAAAAATTTAAAGGGCACCATCAAAGAAATTTACCTAGGAAAAATGGCCAGTCTTAATGGGTATGGTCAGTCTTGATGGATATGAGGTCCTCTGGTGAAATTGTCTAAACAGTCTAAGAGGTAATAGGGAGCCAGATCCTATGTGGCCTTGTAAGATTCTGAAAAATTATGTTACCTCTTGGATGGTTGAATGATGAAGAGACATGATACAGAATTATTCTGGTTTCTATGTTGATAATAAGCTGGTGAAGGGGAAGCCTACCAGTTATGTAATGAGCTTACTGCAGTGCTCTAGATTGAGGGTGTCAGCAGCATAGACAATGTTTGAAATTTGGAAAAATAGAACTCTGGCAGAGGCTATGGTGAAGATACAGCCTGAGGATCTGAAGTGGAAGGTCCAACTGGAATTGGTGACATTGATCCTGCCTCTAGGGTAACACAGCTCCAGGTACAGTAACAGAGGAACTGAGTAACAAATGAGGTTCACCTGTTTGTAACTGGCAGGGGTCTACATAACTTTGCTCATTGACTATGCAATGACCTTTAAAGCAAAGCATTTTAGATCTTCCATTCCCCCCTCTTGAATCTTACTCATACCTGACTTTGTCCCTCACTATTACCTCCTTAATGGGCCTTTTTGAGCACAACAGCAAGATCTGCTCTCTCACTCCTATAAACTGCCTTAGTACTTTGTAAGAACCACATTTACCTTTGATTTTATTTTCCTCTCTTCTTTTTGACATCATTTACCAAACATTGACATGAGCATGTATTCTATGTCAGGCTTCATTTCATATGGTAAGCTCTCTGAAAGCACCTTAGCATGTACCTTGAACATGGGAGGGCATTGAATAAATGAAAAAATGCAGAGAGAGTTTGCCAAAGATGGAAGCAGAACTCAAGTTTGCTAACTCAGATGTCCTTTCCTCTATAGAGGCAGCAAATTGGCTTTTTAAAATGGGTCATAAAATAGTAAATGTACATCAGTTTGGATAATTGGACCTACTTCATGCATCAGTTTTTATAGAGTAAAGCAATTCACGCCAATTGAACATCTTTTAAACCACTTAGTTTATAGAAGAATGAATTATGCCTATATTAACTCAGTTTTCATTATCTGCAGCTTATGAAAAAACACAGGTGTAATTAAAATACAGATGACAGTAGAAGCGATTCCCATATCACCTTACATGGGCCCCATTTGTCATCTCTGTTTCTGAGAATGCTTCTGTCTTTACTTATTCTTAACAACACAGAGGAAAATCCTTTCAAGAAATAAAATTATGAGTCACTGAGCATTCACCAGGTTCTAACACTTTATAAGTATTAGCACTATCCTTAAATTACCCATTGAGATAGCTGATATTTTTCACATGTTACCATTTGAAGAAACTGAGCCTAGAGAGCTCAGTAAATCCCCAGTACATGATAAAATGTTAAACAGTTTCATATCTATACTCTTTCTTAGTTGTAAACATGAAATCCCAAAGGTCTACATTTCTGAGCTTTTATTTTTTATTTAGTTTTTTTTAATTTTTAACTTTTTATTAATTGTTGTTCAGTTACAGTTGTCCTCATTTTCCCCCATCCTCCCCACCCCCATCTTCTACATACAGTCTTCCCCACCCCCATTATCTCTGTCCATGTGTCCTTAGTACACGTATATTTCTGATCTTTTAAAACAAAGCCATCTCTTCTGGAGGCAATAGCAAAGTCTCATTCAAAAACTAGCTTGTTACTCTCCTTTTTCCTCTGGTTCTACTAAATAGAAAAAGTTAGAAGATGCTATTTTTGTATTAGTATTATAGGCCTTAATTTAAAACAATAAATCAAAAAGAACCATTCTTATGCAAAACACCTTAATTGCATTAACACACTAAAAGCCTACATGTCAGATGAGGCTAATTCTGTGGAAAATCAATGAGAAAATAAGGATACATGTCTAAAAATAATGCATTACAACTAAAAGGAATAGCACCAATAATCAAGAAAAAAGGGGAGTACATATTTCCTTATCATTTATGAGGAAAGATGTGCATATTTCACTCATTTAATTAATTACTTCAAAGTAATTTGAGGATAGTTGGCAAAGTTGATAATTATTATTATATAAAAAGACATTTTAAAAGCATTTTGTGTTTAAAAAGCATTTAAAGGAAATTTTTGAGAATTTGGTCAAAAACTGCTGAACACTCAGCACAGTGTGGGCAGGTGTGCTCATAAATCACTCATCATGAAATGACAAACACATTGAAAGAGTCCTAAAAAAAAAATTAACTGAAACCAAATGCAGCCTCTCACAACAATACCAGCTGGTACACTGATACAGATGGGTTCCTAGAACACTCACCTAGTTGAGGAAGCCTGCATTACAAGGGCCCCCCACTCCAGAAGATAATTGCAGTTTTGAGGGGGGATTCCCCGTTGTATGTTTAAAAAGAAGATATCCCAGGGATTTATGCCATCCCTGGTTATTTTTCATACATTTGTATAGCATTTAGGAAAGTCAGAGGGCATCGTAGGCTAATTCTCTACACTTATAATGATAAAAATAAGGACCAAAGAGTTTAAGTAAGTTGCTGAAGATCATGGATTTACTTAGTAGTTTAGCAAGTATTTTTGAACATTTGCTAAAGAGAACATTCTTAGAGCAGGATTACCCACTGATAGTATCTGCTAGTTTTGATGAGTCCAAACATTAACATAAGATTATTCATGTTGTAACCCTTCAATATTTCAAATTTAAACTTGCATGTCATTTTCTATTCTGTATCCATGCACTAATTTCAAATTTAGATCCTTCCTCAGAATCTCTTTTATTTTACTGTTAATAAAGTGGAGAGTTTTAATTATCTAGAAATATCTGCAAAACATTTTGTAGAAAAAAAACATACTACAAGAACTGTAGTTAAGAGTTCTGTGTATTATGTTTGAAGGTGGAGCAAACGAATCTCCTGTGTCCTTTGGCCATCCTAGAGGGATTCAATATTGACAGTCATAAATAGCTGAAATCCTGGCAGCCTCTTCCAGGTAAGAAAGCAAGCTGAAAAGGAGTTTCCACAGTGTTGAGAGTAAGATATTCATTATTCAGAGGATGAGACCCTCTGGAGGAGAATTCAGAGTATGAGGAAATTGGGAAGGAGAAACCACAGACTTTAAGGATTGGTGCTATGGGTTATATTATATGCATAATTCAGAAAGTTTGGGAACATTTTGCTATTAGTTGCTGGACTGTATTTTGCATGTGACAATAAAGGAAATCTGATCTGCCCAGGGCCCTAGCTAATATTCAGTCCTTGTGATTACCCCCAAATGGAGAAGTCACCACTGCGATTATCATTTTCATAGTATCAATTTGTTCAATTCTTCTTGTCTAACAAATGAGTTCACAGTGTGAGCATACTGCTATTTCAATGCATCACACTGTAACCAAGGTGATACTGGTCCAGAGGAGTCACTATTAGGTATTCATTGCTATGTAAGAGCAAAGGGGGTTGGGATGATGTACAGGTAGGGAAAGAACTCCAGAGTCTCCTCCATTCTTACCCAGCCCACTCCAGAATCCTTACTCTTTAGGCACTGACCCCCAGGCTTCAGATCTTCCCTTCAGAAAACTAACCTCCCAGTGCGGGGTATGAATCTGGGACCATCTTTCATCAGAAAGGAGTAAAAACTAAAAGGGGCTCTCAGCCTATCAAACTCTGACTTAGCTGAGGCCAATCTTGCTATGGGAGTCTTTGATATCACATACCTACCCCCAGCCCCTGCACTCTAGGCCTTGTCAGATGAGGCTAACATCTTGCCTTAAAAGCCACCTCCAGTTCCTAGGTTATGGTTTAGGCCTGTTGAGCCCAGGCCCAACCAGTCTTGCCCCATATGACAGTCTCTCAGATCTTAGGCCCCCAACATAACCCTTAAATTCTTCTGAGATCTGAAGTCAAGCCACTGAACTCAGGAGCCCTAAATCCTGGTGAATATTATTTCCTCATGTCTTCAGTCAGAGGTTGTGAGGAAGCAATTTCTAAAGTAAATGCAAATCCCAAAGTCTATTAAAGTTGACCCTTGAACAAAAAAGGGGTTGGGGCACCAACCCACACATGCAATCAAATACCTGCATGCAACTTTTGACTCCCCAGAAATTTAAGTTGTCTCTGCATCCATGGGGGATGTATTTCAAGACCCTGGCAGGTATCATGAGATGTGGATGCTTAAGACCCCTGAATATAACGGCATGTCAATGCATGCAGCTGGCCCTCTGCACCTGTAGACTCCCAACCATGGACTGAAAACAGTGCAGGTATTCACGGAAAAATTCCATGTGTAAGTTGACCCATGCACTTCAAACCTCTATTGTTTAAGGTCAACTGTACTTTTCCAACTACCAACAGTGTTTCCAGAAACTACTAACTTGTTCCCTGCCAATAAATCGATTTCATTATTACAGGCTCAGATCTACATTCTTCTTGGCTGACTGAAACCAAATTAAACAGAAACAGAGAAATATGTCTGAAACACAATGCAGGACTTGTGACAATCAATGAATTAACATAAGATTTTTAGAATTTCTTGGCACTATGTGACAAAAGGAATCATTGTTTCATTATTGTTATAGAATTATAATTTCTTACATTTTAACATCTTAATTAGAAGTACCTGAGCCCTAAAGGGAGAAATATCATTAAGATTTATATGTTATCAATAATAGAAATAGTTTAAAACCAGGTCCTGGGGCTGGTCTATCCCAGTGAATGCCCTGTGATCAGAGGCCAGTGAATCTGGGAGGTTCTCTAGTGGGTGGGCACATGGGTCTGTGTGTGTTCTGAGTCACATGCCATGGCGTTTCCCAGCACAGACATGTAACCAGTATGTTTCCAGCAGAAAACAAGACAAAAGTGAAAAGTCTAGAAATAAAATTGGTAAACCCCCTCCCCCCAAAAAAATAATGACCTTGCTAATTTCTACACAAATATCATGTAATTCCAGTTTCTTCTTCTATAAAGTTTTGTTAAGCACCAAGGACACTTTCTGAGCTTTACAATTAGTATGGTGCAGGGAGTGAGGAATATTATAGAAAACATTAGGATTACTTTCTATATCTTGCAGACCTCTTCTCCCCTCTCCTCACCTCCCTTCCCCATCTCCCTACCTCCTGGGTTCATAAGAAGAATGTGACTTATTTTGCAGAAAAAAAGGGATGACATGACTATTCATAGTCCTGGTTCAAAGGGGTTAGGAAAAATCTAAAAAACTAAATCTATTAGTAAATTAATGAATAATAATTTAACTTATTATTTCCCTTTTTATACTTGCAGCTCCACAAGGGGTTCAAGGATGTGACCCCCCCTTATCTGATTGACTCTCATTCAAAGACTGTACATAGGACTCTGATGAAAGAGATAAAGAGAAGTCAGATTACTCAAAAAAGGCCTTGGACAAGCAAAGAATTTTTATCTTAATTGCTTTCTAGGCCCTATATAATGAAATTCCTTTGAGATAATCTAAAGTTAGTGGAAAGCCCATTCTAGGCCTTTCAGGGTGCTGGTAAGAGAAAATTAAAGAATTTTAATTCTCTAGGTTTATAATCATTATCATCATCTAATCACACTTTTTTAGCATTTTATAATACTAAACATTTAAAGTACTTCTTAAATTATTTGAGACTTTCAGAAACTACTTAAGGTATTAGTAGTGTCCCCATTTTATACTTGAACAAAATAGTCTGCAAGACATCTGTTGAGTGATTAATAGAAGTAGTCACACCAGTGAGTGGCAGACTTGGGAAGAGCATTCAAGTTTTCAGGCTCTTTTCTGTGATATTATTATTAAATTTAAGAATGCATAGATGCAATTTGTAGATTTTTGTAATAGCTTTTATCAGGTCAAGGAAGTTCTCTATACTTACTAGGTTTTGATAGGTCTTATTAGGAATGGGTGTTGAATTTTGCCTAATGTTAGTTTTCCTGCATTGATTGACATAATCATATGACTTTTTCTCCTTTACCTTGTTAGTATGATTTATTAGATTGATTCTACTTAAAATATTAAAATCAACCTGCATTCCTGAGATACTCCTTACTTAGCATGATACATTATCCTTTCTATATATTCCTCTATTTGACTTTAGTACACTTTGTTAAAGATTTTTACATGTACTTTATTGAGGGATATTGGTTAGTATTTTTCTTATAATGAGCATATTCATATAGGGATTATCATGGTTTCATAAAATACATTGGATGTTGTTTCTTCTTCCTTTTTTTTAGTTCTTTAAGTACAGTTAGCTCCATTTTACCCCCATAACTCCTCCCTACCCCAGCCATCCCGACCTCCAACCCTCGATCCTACCCTCCTTTGGCTTTGTCCATATGTCCTTTGTACATATTCCTGACAACCCTCCCTTTACCCCCCCAATTAACCCCTCCCACCTCCACTCTGTTTACTGTCAGTTTGTTCTTAATTTCAATGTCTCTGGCTATATTTTGCTTGCTTGTTTGAATAATTGATTAGGTTCCACTTATAGGTGAAATCATATTGTATTTGTCTTTCACCACCTGGCTTATTTCACTTAGCATAATGTTCTCCAGATACATCCATGCTATTGCAAAGGGTAGGAGCTCCTTCTCTCATTCTGCTGCATAGTATTCCGTTGTGTAAATGTACTGTAGTTTTTTGATCCATTCATTTACTGATGGGCACTTAGTTTGCTTCCAGCACTTGGCAGTTGTAAATTGTGCTGCTATGAGCATTGGGGTGCATCGGTTCTTTTGAATTGGTGTTTCAGGATTCTTAGGATATAGTCCCAGCAGTGGAATTGCCAGGTCAAAAGGCAGTTCCATTTTTAGTTTTGTGAGGAAATTCCATACTGTTTTCCATAGTGGCTGCACCAGTCTGCAATCCCACCAACAGTGCACTAGGGTGCGCTTTTTCTCCACAACCTCTCCAGCATTTGTTGTTTGTTGATTTGGTTTTGATGGCCATTCTGACCAGTGAGAAGTGGTATCTCATTATGGTTTTAATTGGCATCTCTCTGATGGCTAGTGATGCTGAGCATCCTTTCATATGTCTCTGGGCCCTCTGTATATCCTCCTTGGAGAAATGTCTGTTCAGGTGCTTTGCCCATTTTTTAACTGGGTTGTTTGTCTTCCCAGAGTGGAGTTGTGTGAGTTGTTTGTATATTCTGGAGATCAAACCCTTGTCCAAAGTATCATTGTCAAATATATTTTCCCATATAATTGGTTCCCTTTTCATTGTGCTGATGTTTTCTTAAGCCATGCAGAAGCTTTTTATTTTGCTCAAGTACCATTTGTTTATTCTTCCCTTTATGTCCCTTGGTAGGGGACATATCAGGGAATATATTGCTGCTGTAATATCTGAAATTTCCCTCCCCACGTTCTCCTCTGTGACTTTTATGGTGCTGTGACTTATACTTAATTCTTTTATCTTGAATTTATTCAAGATAAAAAAAATAAATTCAACTTGAATTTATTTTTGCATATGGTGTAAGGTGGTAACCAAGTTTCATTTTTTTGCATGTAGCTGTCCAGCTCTCCCAAAACCATTTGTTGAAGACTGTTTTTACTCTATTTTATGCTCTATCCCCTTTGTCAAATAATAATTGACCATGGAGACTTGGGTTTATTCCTGGGCTCTCTATTCTGTTGCATTGGTCTATGTGTCTGTTCTGATACCAGTAGCACACTCTTTTGATTACCATGTCTTGTAATATAGTTTGATATCAGGTATTGTGATCCCTCCTGCTTTGTTCTTCTTTCTCAAAATTACTTTGGCTATTCAGGGTCATTTATGGTCCCATACAAATCTTTGAAATGTTTGTTCTATATCTGTGAAATATGTTATTGGTATTTTAATAGGGGTTGCACTGCATCTATCAATTGCTTTAGGTAGTATGGACATTGTGATGATGTTAACTCTTCCAATCCATGAACACAGCACATGTCTCCATTTGTTTGTGTCTTCCTTAATTTCTTTCTTCAGTGTTGTGTAGTTTTCTGCATACAGGTCTTTTACCTCTTTAGTTAGGTTTATTCCTAGGTAGTTTATTTTTCTTATTGTTTATCAAATGGGATTTTTTTCCTGATTTCTGTTTCTGATATTTCATTGTTGATGTACAAAAATGCCTTCAGTTTCTGAATATTGACTTTGCATCCTATTGTTTTTCCAATTCACTTATTAGTTCAAG
>PVKU01003244.1:172273-186970 GCA_004027475.1 Anoura caudifer
TTTTTTTTTTTTTTTTTTTTTTTTTTTTTTTTTTTTTTTTTTTTTTTTTTTTTTTTTTTTTTTTTTTTTTTTTTTTTTTTTTTTTTGTCTGATTGCTGTGTCTTTTTTTTTTTCTGAAAAGCTTTGTCTAAGAGTAGTGATATTTCTTTCTTTAAATTTTTGGTAGAATTCACCAATAAGGCCATCTGAGCCTGGAGTTTTCTTGAGGAGAGGGTTTTAATTGCTTATTAAATTTTTAAGAGATATAAGGGCTAATCTGATTTATTATTTTTATATGCAAGCGGTTTAGTTTGATATAAGGAATTGTGCTTACTAGAACTAGACCTTCAGAGTAATCATTTGAAGAACACATATTTGATCAGTTTATGCCTCTGATTTAACTCATTCAGAAGTTTGCTATTATTCTTAGGCTAAAATTCAAAAAGATCATTTGTCTCCTTCTCTCACTCTCATTCTCTCTTCAACCAGTGCACTGTTATCTGATCTTTCCACTCCATGCACTGGTTTTCTTTCAATCATTCAAAGCAACAGGCTTCCTACCAACTCAGGACATTTCATATGTGTGTCCCTCTCCCAGGAATACATGAAGATTGCCTAAACCCCCTCATCTTACAATTTCCAGTTCATAGTTCATATATCATATCTAATGTCATTTCCACAAGGAAGCCTCCCCTGATAGCTCTGACTAAATCAGGTCTCTCTGTTCTCTACTTTCTCTCTTTCCCATTGATTTTCTTGCCTTGCCTCCATGATAGTTAATAACTATATTCTCATATAATTAATATCTATCTCCCCTACTAGACTAAACTTCCAATGACAAGTGGGATCATGTCTATTTTCCTTATGATGATATATTGGGACCTAGTATGATAATAACTGGCAAATAGAGCTTTAATATTTGTTGAATGGTTAAGTAAATTAATTAATAAATGTGACATAACATTTGGATATCCCTTTCTGTGTTCACGCCTCCACCTTGGTCTGTGGCTCCTGTTATGAGTTAACTCATTTTAACATTTTAGGAGAGTATAATGACTCCATGCTTTTCTCAGTTTAGCTTATATTTTTGTGTTCTTACATCAATATAAAGGAGTGCATTATGATGAAAATGTTACGAGCCAAATGAATAAACTTTGGGGGCTCCATCTTCCCATGTTGTTCCTTATAACCAAAGACATACATTGACCATGAGTATTCAGAAACTCTGTGATTCTGGCCTTGGCCATTAGACACCAAATCAAACATACTTTCTTCACTTGAATCTAGAACGAATAATGTTATCTTTTCCTGCTTTTAATATGTGAAGTGTTCGAGAAACCATTGAATGCTGCTGAAAGTAGAGGGCTGTAAATAGTAATCTGAAATTGGGAATGTTTACCTTGGAAGTACACACATGTTTCCTTTAAATACTAATTCAAAATGAATATAATAAACTTTGCAGGAAAATATTCCTATGACAAAAAAAAAACACCAGAAATTTTTTTTCCTAAATTTTCTCTAGGTTATATGTGTTAGCATTTAGAGGGAGGGAAACATTTATTTAAAAGGAGAAAAGAAAAGGAGCTTGTGATTTAAATTACTGTGACCATGCCATTAATGTCTATTAAATTCTATCACCTCTACAAGTTATCCTGCCTCCCTGTATTTTTTCATAAAACTTTGATCAGTGCCCTGAGAAATCTCCCTAAGGAACCACAATGAAGTATTTTCTTCAGTATGGAACTCAAGCCACCACAGCTTGGAATTTAACAGAGGATCTTGTCCAGAGAGAGGAGAAAGACAAGGCATACTGTTTTCTAGTCAGTTCTTCCAAGTCCTGGAATTCTTTGAGATGCTGGGAAGTGAAATGACTCAAAGTACAGAATCTGAGATGAGTGATTCAGAAATCAAGTGACTGCTTTAATACAGTTCAACTAAGATAAAACCATTTAACAATTTTACCAGCAAACAGGCAGCATTGACCTTGGAGAAAAGCCAAAACGATGGCCAGAAATAATTTCAGCTGCCATCAGCAACATTATATATTCATGAAGTTATGTTTACTTGTCCTTTGCATCAAACATACTTATTAACCAAGTATTCAAGTTGCCTCTGCCCTCTTTAACACCAGCATGATCAGCAACAATACACATTACACATCTTTTAACTACAAAGAAAAGAACTATTTTATAAAACATGAAAATATGATGCTGATACCTGTTTTTCTCCTTCTGCTCTTCTCACCATCAACTGAGCCCTACAAATTCTTTTCATGATTTTCAGTGTGTGGACATAAACACTTCCTTAGCTTCTGTTAATTCTAAAGTCAAGATCCATGTAAAATTTAGAAGGAAAAGGAAAGAAAAGGGAGGAAAAAATCCATTTCTACACATTTAACAAGACAGAGACAAATGCCCTGCAACAAAACACATTTACATGTTGAGTTCTCTCTTATAATTATAAACGTGGAATTGCAGAACAAAGGAACCCAATAAAGTGACAATGTCTCCAGAGAAGCAGCAAGCTGACTTCCAAGAGTCTATAAGAATATACTTCCTTCACTGAATTCATCCCAATCAAAGGTCTGTCCTTCAGATATGTAGGCTCAGAAATCTAATTTATCAGATCTGGAGAGAAGAGGACAGTCTACCTTAACCAAGTTTATAGAGAATGACATATGAAACAAACTATCAAGTCATTAATCAACAATAAAAATGTTAACATTCATGCAGGATTGCATGACCAGAATATTTGATATCTCTTGAACAGATCTACTTTGTATACTAAATTATAATCCTTTAGCTTCTTGGAGAATAGGGAATCAAGACAAGAGAGTTGCTTGGGTGATTTACAAATTTAGTGTCTTCAGGACAAGATAACTAATGTAATTTGTCCGTATTTGCTACAAGGAATCTGTTTGTGAACTTGCCCAATCCACTATTTGATCAACAGTGGCTGCTAATCTTTGTAAATCTGTCTCACTACTGGGAGAGGTATCATGAAACTTTAAGGGTAGTTTTAACTTAGTTTTAATCATTGTAGATTTTTGTTAAGCTCTCAGGAACTGATCAAATTGTTAAAGACTGACTTAAAAAGCATCAATGTCTTGAGTATATAATATGTATATTCTTGGGAAAGAGAAAACATTTTATTTATATATTCATATATTTTTATAAATATAATGTATATTGTGGAAAGGTTTGCTTTTGCTATGAGCATACTTCAGAGCTCACACACACTCAAGTACTACACTGATTTGTCTCCTTCTCCTACTCAACTGACCTTGTTAATATCCTAGAACTCTGGACTAAGTTTTCCTCTTCTCTATCACAGAACTTACATCCCATTACCTGACTCCAGACTTTGTTTACTCACTAGTTAGTTGTAAATATACGAAAAAGCATCATTTTCTAAATTCCTTATGAAGCATGAGTAAGACCTTGGGTAGATTCTGAGAACCTGTTAGGGTGTGTGTGGGACAATGAAATGAAGAAGAATGAGAAATAGAAGTGGGTATGAAGCATAGACAGAAAAGACTGGGAATCTCTAAGACATGTTTCTACTACTTACAAATTTTGCACAGGTCTGGTCTTAATTATAAAGAGTATCTGTACTTCAAAATAAGACAGACTTTACCTTTTAATGGTCTCCCTTCTAGCTGTGTTCAGGGAGTTTCCTAGGATTTTAGGGAAAAATCCTGAAAAACAACCCCTCCCCACCTTTTATTTTCCTTTATCTTCTTCTTTCTCTAAATTCCAGGAACATGCAGATTCCAGGGATTAGTGGCTGGAAGAAAATAGTAAAACTGAGGTAGGGGTTAAGATGAATGGAGCCAGGCAGAAAGAAATGTTCTCCAAGTTTACAAACTGAATTGTTAACTTGGTAAATCCTGCTTTTTAAATAGAGATAAAACTAAATCAGAATTTACTAAGATTCAACAGAAATGTTCTCACTTTTGAAGGCTAAAACTGTATTTCAAAGGACTTTGCCAAAATTAAATAACAAAAGCCAATAGAAAACATTTTGTATTAATTACACACAGAAAAAAAAGTGCAGACATTATAAGATAAAAAAAAAAAACAAAACAAAAACCAAGAACTCAGCTATAAATTGAATAATGGAAAGGAATGCAAATTATAAAATTAAATCTGCCGAGCTACCACAGAGTAAACAGATTGCCTTTTGCCCCATGAGATTTCAGCACAATTGTTGGTTTGCTTCTTTTTAACTCTTAGTATTTTTTTAAGAATTGTGTAACATTTATTCTTCATGCAATTTAAGAAACTAGGTAAGAACAATGTACACACAAATAGAAGTTGTGATATTGAAATTGAGTTGTGCCAGGATTACAGTCTGATCTAGCTCTAATGCAACCTATAGAAATTGAACTCATCTTGCCCTGGCTGGTGTGGTTCATTTATATGGGCATCATCCCACAACCAGAAAGGTCACAGGTTTGACTCCCAGTCAGGGCACATGCCTAGGTTGTGGATTGTATACCTTGGTCATGGGCTCAGTCTCTGGTCAGGGCAAGTATGGAAAGCAACAAATTGATGTTTCTCTCTTACATTGATGTTTCTCTTCCTCTCTTTCTCCTTTTCCTCTCCTATCTCTAAATAAAAATGAATAAATAAAGTTAAAAATACTTGACTCATCTTTTGTGAGTCTAATTGGCATGATCTACCTGTTCTATTCCAACTGCAGAATTCTTACAACTCATAATAATGAAAGTCGGATCACAGTTTGATTTTCAGGTCTGGGGCAGGAGTGCCGCTAATGCAGTTAAGTGCAATCTGTTTTAACTTACAGCCAAAAAGAGTTCACAAAAGTCATAGAAATCACTATATGAGATAATAATTTGTATAAATTCATTTTACTTTCACGAATCTAATTTTTATAAGCAGATACAGATTTGCAATTGTCACTTCAAGTAATTTTCTCAGATTTGAACTTTGAAAAATTATTCAAAAGTCTGACTAACAACTATCCTCTCAGGAAGATTCTCAAAATGAAAATCAAGGTGGAAAAATTTAAGTGGTGGTTGAATCTTATTTCTTTTTGTCCAGTAAAGTGATAAATGGTTAAGTGCATGGACACTATAGTCATGTGGCCTGGAATTGAGTTCTGGAATTACCACGTCTTAGCTGTGGATCACAGGCAAGTTATTAAACTCTTTAACCCTTAGTGTTCTCATTTGTAAAATGGGGAAAACAATAGCACTTAACCTGGAGAGCAGCCGTGTTGATGAAACAACACAATAGATGAGAAAGTAGCACATCGTAAGTTATATAAAGTTGGAAATAGAAAAAAACATAGAATATATTTTTTGTACTCCATGGGCCTTTAGAGATTTTTAATGCTAAATAATAAAAGTGAAATACTATTTGCATTTTTCCAAGAAGATTGGGATATTGGTATAGACAATTTTTGGTATCTAAAAAGAATAAATGTGCATTCTCGTACTATGGGCCACCTTCCTGAAGGCAACCCAAAGCCTTGACACTGGGTGTCAAGAGTGATGTCTTCTGGGGACCACAGTCCTATTTTCAAAAAGACAAAACCACAATTTCCTTTTTCTACCTAGAGGATGATGATTTCCAAAGACATGAGCAATATGATAGATGAACAAGTAGATTTTCCTGATCCAACCTGAATTACATAAATTCACACAGAATCCATGTGGTAGATAGGAGAAATAGATGAAGGGAACCACTGTTCTTTTATCTACCTATATGTGTTTCATCAGCTTTCTGTCCTGTGCAATCTCAGGATAGCCCATGGTCTTTCCTTCTCTGCCACTGAGCTGGCCTGAGAGAAAGGGAAACCAAGACTGCATAAGAGCAGTGAGTGTGCAGAGATAGATACACATGAGAAGATACATGGATAAAACAAGAAAGATCCCCACTGAGGAGCAAAAGTAAGTTCCACAGAAAAAAAGATAAATGTGCCCTCACTTTCTAAGAAGTCCACATTGTTATCATTTTCAGTAAAAGTTATCAAATAATGGCATTTAGCTCTAAGGCATGGTTGCTAAAGTCATGCACTGGCTTGATAGCCCTTGTTAGAATCATTTATGCTACATGAGTCTGAATGTTTGCTAGATCGAAATTTATTCACATAGAAAATGGTTAGTAATGTCTCCACCTCAGGGCTATTGTTGCAATTAACTGAGATAATGCATGTAAAATATTCCACAAATTGTGAAACACAGCACCATACCAAAATGATGGCTATTCTTATTACTAGTATTATCTGTGATGAAAATATCTAGGAAATACTTCACTTATGCTTTCTTATTATTGAATGCTAGAGGCAAGGCTACTGCTATATTTTTAAAATTAGAAAACACACAAAAATCAGCCACAGCCTAAAAGCAAAATGATACTCAAACTCAGGGGGGGAAACCAGTGAATCAGCAACGGTTTTAAGACTTTTTGCAAGTATGTTCCCATTTAAATGATATTCAAAATGAGGCAAAAGCTCCCATGAATCTGAAAGATTATATACATAACACAGGATCTGTGAAGACATGAATTCATATAATTTAAAAACTGGAGAGGAATGTAGAGAAGATTTAACCATATACATTCATCTGAGAGATCAGTAAATTCATGCCTAGAAAATTGGTGTCTCAGGGTAACCAGATAGTTAATCACAAACACTGGAAACCAAGTGCTTGCCAATCTTTCCAGTAAGACCAACAGCTTTCCATTCTTGCTCATAATTATCAGCTACAGCACACTTTCTTATTAGGAAGAATAGATTCCAAGAGCAATTCTAGAGTGCCCCTGAATACTGACAAAAGGAGAGAGGTAGGAGAGGGGCATTTTCTATTGTATTTTTGGGATTATTTAAATGATGTTGTTTCCCAATTTCATTGCAAGACCCTATTCCTGGTGGGTTTTATTCTCATGACTCAAAACAATTTTAAAAAGTCAAGTATAGAAGGTAGTGTTTACCTGAATAATTGGAACAGCTTCATACGAGCTGTTTTATTTACTGTTTCAGTAAATGCATTTATTATTCGGGCAGTTTACTTTTATACAGTACATATTTAGATAACATTTTAAATGCATATGGTTTTATAAACCTTGTCTAAGGCACACTGTACGCTGACTATAATTACCACAAATTGAAGCATGTCATAAAAATTTGTAAGAACCTTCAGAGAATTTCTAGCTTCTTCTTATTTTACTACTGATATAACCACTGTGAAATTTACAGAATGTCACTGACAAACCATCTGAAATAACAATGATTTTTTCCTCTAGTTACATATTTATAATTGAATACAGATCTTTACAGTGAACCTACAAAGTTGGTTATTGATTTGTAAACAATACAAATTGATTTATAAAGAAGGAATTAAAAAGTATTTTTTCACTATCATTTAAACTCGCTTAATAATCTAATACTGATAAATATTAATTTTCTTTCTTTTTCACTGTGTGCCAAGAATTGTATTAAATAAGAACTTTTTTTTTCTCATTTGTAGTACTGTTGATATTTGGAACTGGAAAATATCTGTTGTAGGGCACTGTCCTGTGCATTGTAGGATGTTTTGTAGCATCTCTAGCCTCTACCTTCTAGATGCCTGAAGAGCAATTAGAAATGCCTCCAAATATCACCACCAGTCTCTCCTGGGTGGCAAAATTACCCCTGCTGAGAACCACTGCTTTAGCTAATTGAATTTTCACAATAATCCCATGAGGTACATATTAATGTCTCTATTTTCTAGATGACAGAAGTTTAAGGAGTTTACCATTCACCAAGGTCATGCAGAGAGAAAGTAGAAATCAAATCAACTGTAGATCCCCAAAATGTAATCATTGAATGATACTACTTCATTCAAAGACACAGATGAACATAAAATCAAGCTCAAAATAAAATCAGGTTCTATGTTCCTAAGCCATACTGAAATGGAAACACTCCTTTAACAGGGGCACATGCCATTTCCCTGGAAAGTTGTTACTCTTACATATGATGTATGCATCATTTTGAGCTGTGCTACAGCCACAATGAATACAGAGATATTATTGGCTTCAAACACCAAAAGTTTTCTGATTCTTGTTATACTGTCATTGATATGTGGCATGAGCTTTGCTCCATCATTTCAGGATGAGTCAAGGATGAGGACCTGTGGGGGACATGCCAGTTTCTGGTAGGGTAATAACAGAACTATCTGATGTGCTTGAAAGTTTTGCTCAGAAGTGACACAGATCTCTTCCATTCAGTAAATTTGGTCAAAGCCATTTAGGTGGCCAAATGTGAACTCAGCGGTCAGGGTCTAGGTAGAGGGAGTCCAGATAAAGGGCATCTTAGAAGGGAAGAAAATAAGTATTTTTGAGAAATAATATGGCCATCATACAACTACATTGAAAAGTGATGAGGTAATATCATCTAGACATTCAACTTGCTTTTTATTCAAAATGCTCACATCTTTTATGTTTCCTAGTGGCATCTGTTTGAGAAAGTAATCCTGACGTGTCAGCCAAATGCCAGAAATGGAACTGGAACAAGTGCAACATTGTAGAACCTCTAAACAGTAACACAGCAGAGGTATCAGAATACAAATGGATGCAGCCTTGTGATTCTCTCCTGATGGCCTTTCTTTGAGAGACTGAATGTAATTCCTTTCTTTGATCTGTCCTTTGACTCTGTGACTCTGTCCCTTGATCTCTTAAATGGGAGCTCTAATAACTGTTCAACATCTGCCTGACTGCTGGGCTATTCTAAGCAAGGAGAAGATAAACTTCTAAGAGTAGAAAAAGTTCTTATGCTTAGTATTTGGTGAGAAAACATTGCATAAAACATGAGGGTCTCTGGAAAGATACCTGACAAGCTATTCATTTTAATGCTTTCATCATACAAACCTCTTTCCCCATCCCACCTCTCCCCCCGTACCCTCCCCACCCCCCCCCACACAGAGTAATACAGAAATATACCCCATATTCTCTCAGGGTAATTATGATTAAAATCATATGAAGTACTATAAAACAAAGTTATATTTTCAAATGTTCCATCAGTCATTTAGTGGAGTTACATAACAAGTACATTTAACTTAAAGTATGCATGGCAGGTAATGAGTGGGATAGAATGGGAGAAGAGAAAAGGAGAGCATGATACATTAAAGACAGTGGCAAACCCTTAATGCTCCTCCCACTGAGACATGAAGTCTAATTTTTCTGCGCATCAGTTTGAATTAGCAATAGAATGCAGGAGAAGTAACATCATAGGACTTCTGAAAGTAGATACCTGTTGTTTAAGTCTTATCGCTTCAGCCCCAGCCTTCTGGAACACTTAGCATTGTGGACTAAATGGTGTCCCCACCAAAATTTGCTGAAGTCCTAATCCCCAGTTCCTGTGAATGTGGCCTTATTTGGAAAGAGAGTCTTTGCAGTTGAAATTCAGATGAGGTTTATTCTGTATTAGCTGAGCACTGAATTCAAAGACTGGTATCCTCATTATACTGCTGGAGAGAGGTATCAGGAGACAGACACAAAGACACACACTGAGGGAAGATGGCTTTGTGAAGACGGGGAGAAACTGAACTGATTCAGAGAATGTCATGATCGCTAGAAACCGCCAGAAGTTAGGAGGAGGCAAGGAAGAGTTCCTCCCTGGAGCCTTCAGAGGGAGCGTGGCCTCTCTAACACTTTCATTTTAGACGTCTTGCCTCCAAAGCTGTAAGAGTATAAATTTCTGTTGTCTTAAACCACTCAGTTTGTGGAAATTTGTTACATCAGCCCCAGGAAACAAATATATCTGGTATTGGGATGCTCTCCCTAGGAATCAACACTCTGAGAATCACAAGCCAAGTGAACACACTACACAGGACACTCACCAGCACCCCTAGTTGAATTCCCAGTCAAAGCCAGAATCAACTGCCAGACTTTCCAGCTGAGGCAACAGGTGACAAGTGAAGGAGTCACCTTGGAAGCTGACACCCTGTGATTTTGACATGGTCTGCCTAACCAATCCCTCCCAGAATTCCTGCTCCTCAAAACTGTGAGAAAAATTAAAATGTTATTGCAGCAACTAAGTTTTCGGGTGAATTGTTACATGGTCATAATTAACTGGAACAGGATCCAGTACCTGAAAGTCAGTTACATGATAAAAATATAAAACATATAGCCTTGGCTTGTAGAAACTGGAATGATTTTGAGGAGTCTGCTGGTGACAGCTACAGGGCAATGAGAAAAATACCATTGGATTCCAAAGAAAAGGGAGTCATTGTTATGCAGCGGCAAAGGCTGGCAATCTGGTTGCCTGTCATAGCACAGAAAATAAAGTTTGCCTAATGAACCCTTGGATTTGCCTAGAGAGATTTCTAGACATAATGTATAGCCGACCGGCCCAGTAAAACCTCTCTCAAATAATTAATGGAAGTAAATGATGTTGTAAGCCACGATGTTTGCAGATAGAGAAAAGGAGGAAAGGAGGCAGGAGAATAGAAAAGTGGGTGCCATAAATTAAGGATGGCGGCAAATCCCTGACACTCTTCCAACTGAGGCTGAAACTGAATCTCCCTGCCCTTGAATCTGGCTTAGTGCTACACAGCAGTGAATAATCAAAAGGGGCAAAGGTAGTGAGGGAATAGGAAAAGATCAGTTTAAATTGTGAGCATCTGGAGTGAGAATACAATGTGAGCTAGGTCTGCCTCTTAACCCTTGAGCACATCACCTATTGCATGTTAATTCTGCATTTAAAGGTTGTATCTATAGTCACAATATGGTCACTAATGCAAACCAACTACTTTACATGATGTTTTACCAAAGAAATAGCTATCTGTACAATAGCTACTCCGGAGGAAACTCTAACTGTTTTGTATTTATTGAGAACTTATTTTGTTTCTAATGTGGTATCTCCCTATAGGATTTTCAGGGATAACCCTTTTTTGCCTTAGGCACTACTTCAATCTCAACTTAACCTAAAATGTTATTCCATTATATCCTTTCAAATAGAAAGGATTCATGCAAAGCAGAGCTCTCCTGACACATGTTTGAGTAAGCATTAAATGATGAAGACACAAACTAATACTTGTGCACTTCTCTACAAAGAACCCTCCTAATCCAATAAAATATTTAAAATGGCCCACAAGTGATATAGTCAACACTCTATAAAAAATAAAAATATCTATAAACCCAGAATCAGAGAAAATCCAACTAGACTAAAAGTAACAAATTATAAAGAAACATTCAAATGTGCTGTATTGTCATTATGGTGAATTTGATTCTGAGCTTCCAGATAGCTAAACAGAAATGAAAAATATCTGTTGCATGCTTTTCATTGAATGTGAGAAGAATATAGTTCTGTTGTAAAGGAGACACAAAGTTATTCATGTCACAGAAGCCTGAAAATAATATTCCTTGGGGAATTACCACTAAGGACACCATGATCTCAACATCTCTGCAGTTAGCACCTTATACAGAAATTCATTTCTATTAATAAGTTTCTTCAAGCTTTTCTCAATGAATAAGAACATAATTCCAAAGCTCAACTCAGTAATAGGTCCACACAAAACCAAGAAAACATGCCAAGATGCAGCTCTATTCGTTTCCTCCTCAACTGAACTATTGAGTTCTTCAATGTTAAAAAGAGGAAAAAAATCATGTTTTCTTTCTAAATACCTAATACGATTTGTAGTTGGCACAGGTGGCACATATAGTCCCAGAGATGTGCCATAATTTTGTTGTCTGAGAGCACGTCTGACACAAGGGTCCTTATCACATATATGAAAACACTCACCTCCTTTCACAGTTTGGACTACCTCATCTTTAGACTCAAGGTAATGACAATGATTTTTATGTTGTATTGAAATGCATAAAATACCTAAAACATGTGTTTGTTTATGGAATTCTTGCAAAAAAAGTGTAATGTGGATGCACTTGTCTTTCCCTTCTCACCATACACTGCAGTGTGAAATGTTTATAGCCTATAGCTCATACAGAACTAAAGGTGAACCTCACTTGATCAGAACATTTAAGAACAAGTGGTTCATGTTGGTTAAACCATAAAATATCCCAAAACATTTGGAAAAATCAAAACCATCAACATCATTTAAAATGGGCATTATTAGAAGCAAACGAAGTATTAAATCTGAGCTGTGGGATGAGGAGAGAACATCATCGCACATGTTTGGTGGAGAGTTGCAGACAGCTTCACAAGGCTGTTTAATGCTTAGGCAGCTGACTTTTATTGCTATCTCAAGGGCTAGATTTGACTAAAACTCTCCCTAGTCTTCATCCTACATTGTGCTAAAATGGAACAGAGCATCTCAGCAAAGAGATTCAATGTCTTAACCATTTGTAAAAACAAAGCCTCTGTAGAGCAAGGAGCCTGGTAAGGAGAACTTTCCTCCACAGCAAAGAGCAATATGTGCCTGTTTGGGGTGAGGGTGGAGGGTGTCAAAGAGGGGCAGATTAGACTGGGGAAAAAAATTAGGACCTGATGTGGAAAAATGAGTATATTCCCATCCACACAACTGGTACTTTTGTGAGTGTATACTCAGACCACAGGACAGAACCAGCAGGAGTTGAAGCGCAAAACCCAAATGTTTTCCCACAGGGAGCTTAGGACCTAGCGAAGAAGAGACATACTAATAAAATGTTCTATTTAGGCATGTCCTAAGAGATCATCTGGTGTAGTGGCTTTCAAATTCTTCTCCTTTCAGTTCTAGAAGAGTCATTCAGAAACTACCATGGGTGACAAAGGCAAGTATAACAGTAAAGTTCCCAACTTTAAAAAGAACAGCTCTATAGGTTTCATATGTTGGATTTTTAAAACAACATCTTATTTAATATTAGCTCACTTATAACACAATTTGAAGGGTTTTTAAAGAAAATGATTAGTCATTTGTGATGGAAATCTTTGCTTTCCCAGCATCTATTTTCTCTTCTTTGAGTCCCAGATCTGCCTAAAAGCACCACAATTCCTCCATTGTCCATAATTCAGGAGGAATTAACCCTACCATTGGCTGAAGTAGGAAAAACAGCCAGTCAATTTGTTTATTTTATTCAGTCTCTCTGGCTACAATAACCGGTTAGAAACAGTGTATGAGTCAAGGCATATCAAACAGAGTCCCAAATAATCCGTTCCACATTCTCCTGAGGTCGCTCAAGTTAGAGGCAGCTTCGTCCATTGGAATACTGAAAGGATTAAATTGAGCCTAAAGGTGCCACAAAACACCTTTCTGCACATGGCACCCAACCCAGGTGACAGAACTCCTGTGTTCTGCTTTGCCTAAAGCCAGCACTACCCATGAGGCTTTAGTTATATGACAAATAAATGAATTACCAAGTTTAAATATTTGTTTTCTCTCCTTACAACTTAAGGATCATGCCTCATACCCTCTATCGATTTTTAAATTTATTGTATTTTTTTCCACTTAGTCCCCTTATACCACCCTCCCCCCACAATCACCACATTGTTGTCCATGTCTATGAGTCCTTTTCCTTTTTTATTAATCCCTCAACCTCCCCTACCCTTTGATCCCCTTAGCTGTCATCCTGTTCTTTATTTATGAGTCTGTCTCTATTTTGCTTGTTAGTTCACTACGTTCATTAGATTCTACATATGAGTGAAATATATGGTATTTGTCTTTTTCTGACTGGCTTATTTCACTTAGCATAATATTCCCCATGTCCATCCATACTGTTGCAAAGGGTAAAACTTTCTTCTTTTTTAAGGCCAAGTAGTATTCCTTAGTGTAAAAGTCCCATAGTTGTTTTATCCACTCATCTATTGATGGACACTTGGGCTGCTTCCATATCTCGGTGTAAATAATGCAATGAACATAGGGGTGCTTATTTTCTTTTGAATTAGTGTTTGGGTTCCTTTGGGATATATTCCCAAAAGTGGGATCACTGGGTCAAAAGGTAGATCCATTTTTGACTTTTTGACATATCTCCATACTGCTTTCTACAGTGGCTGCCCCATTCAGCATACTCACCAGCAGTGCATAAATGTTCCCCTTTCCCCACACCCTCGCCTGCACTTGTTTGTTCATTTATTGGTGATAGCCATTCTGACAGGTGTGAGGTAACATGCCATGGTGGTTTTATCTTGCATTTCTCTTATGATTAATGATGTTGAGCATTTTTTCATGTATCTATTGGCAATTGGTGTGTCCTCTTTGGAGAAGTGTCTATTCAGGTCTTTTGCCCATTTTTAATTGGGTTGTTTGTTTTTGTGATGTTAAGTTCTATAAATTCTTTATAAATTTTGGATATTAACCTACTGTCAGATATATCACCAAATAAGTTCTCTGATTCTGTGAGTTGTCTTTTTATTTTGCTTTATTTCCTTTGCTGTGCAAAAACTTTTTAGTTTCGTGTATTCCCACTATTTATTTTTCCTTTTGTTTCCCTTACCTGGGGAGATATATCTGATAAAATATTGCTACAAGCAATGTCCAAGATTTTGATGCCTATGTTTTCTTCTACAAATTCTATGGTTTGGGGTCTAACATTTAGGTCTTCAATCTATTTTGAATTTATTCTTGTGTGGGGTCTAAGAAGGTGGTCTAGTTTCATTTTTCTGCATGTGTCTGTCCAATATTTCTAACACCATTTATTTAATAAACTATCTTTAGCCTATTATATGTGCTTGCTTCCTTGGTCAAATATCAGTTTACTCTAAGGATATAGGTTTATTTCTGGTCTCTCTATTATGTCCCATTGATCTATTTGTCTGTTTTTATGTCAGTACCAGACTGTT